>JBBPBX010013433.1:17672-52402 GCA_038048925.1 Garcialebias charrua
TGACGCTAGCGCGAGAGAGATATCCATTAAGCGACAGCTAAAGGGCTACGTTAATACTCATAGAATCTGGGGTTATGATACGTAACCAACGTTTTTAGCTGAACATTTTATTTGTTACAGGCAAACGAACGGACACAGACACGCAAAAACATTTTCTCCTTCTGTGGCGGGTGATAACTATCCCTGAGGAGCAGCCCCACCATCGTCCCCACTGCTTCAACCCAGACTGCACCAGCAGAAACACTGATAGAAATGTCTGTGACATCACCTCTGAGCTGCTGCGGTCACCGAGGCGATGCCCGTTTATGAAGCGTGTGAACATCGAAGGAAAGAAAAGGCTCAGCGATTGTTCCTGACATCTTCCTTTCAGAGCCTTTAGTCCACACCATGCCCTGCAGTGACACGAGCTGCAGCTGCTCATGCGCTGCCTCAAACATCTCCCCACGCCTGCTGCAGTGCTGCAGTGCTCTGCAGTGATGACGCCTCACCCTGCAGCGCTGACAGGGAAAAACCAGCATCATGGCACAGGAAGTTGTCTAAATAACAGGAGCCTGATGCACGGGTGAGGAAAACGGAGAAGAGGCTCCAGGGTGAGACTCAGCTGCAGCTCTGCTCTGATTCTATCAGATGTGGGAGGAAAGACTCACCAGAAGAGAGATTTCTACACATGGGACCCCTTTTTCACTGAAACTGCCTGAAAATGAAGCTGCAGGACAGACGAGCACAGGTGCTGCAGAGGGAGACGAGTGAGGAAGAGCAGGAGGAGGTGAAGGGAGAGAGGAGGAGGAGGCTGGAGGGGGTGAGATGAGATGTAGGAGGAGACTGCTGCAGAAGAAGAAAGGAGTCGAAGAGGAATTCTCAAACAGCTGTCGGGGCAGCCGTCCTGCAGTTCAGTTCCTGAGGCAGAGCAGGAGGACAGGAGGGTGTCAGGAGCCGAGGACACGTCTTCATCCTGGACCTGACCTGGGGACGGGTCCAGACCTCCCAATCTGAGCAGCCCAGGTGAGGGAGAAGGACGTTTGATTTCTGCTGCTGCAAGCGTGTGTGTGTGTGTGTGAGGAAGGTGTGGAAACATGCGTGACCTTCTCCTGTTTTCTGAGAGCGATGCTTTCTCGTTCCTCTGAGCTGCCATCTCTCTGCAACAGCAGCTTCTTGTGATGTCGACAAGAATCACAACGTTTGGTTTGGTCCAGCGCTGTGCCAAAGATAACTCTGCAGAGGAACTCACCCTGCAGGCTCCTCACACGTCAGGCTGTCATTAAGGTCGTTCTCATGCAGAGGTTTGTCTGACGGCCTCCAGGAGGGGGTCTCTCTGCTGCGACGGGGCGACCCGAGTCAAGGCCTGGACGTCAAACGAAGGTTCAGAAAGGAACTGCAGCTTCGATCACTGACCCAGCAGAACATCTCAGTCCAGACGTTCAGCTGTAGATGTTGAGGAGAATCCAGGTCAAACCCTGAGCAGCTGTAAAGCATCATCCAACCGGAGCGTTCATTTAAACCACAGTAAAACGACTCGACCTCTCAGAATAAAGTGACGCGATGACATCGCACGAGACCTCCAGAAACACTGAGAGACCACGAGTTTCATCCTGACTCCTATTCTTATCTTCTGTGGTGACCTCATTCCTGTCCCTCCACTGACTGACTGACGAGGCCACGCTTCAGCCTGAAATGGCTCCGGGTCGCCCACCGGTGCTGACCCGGTGACCGGTCCGGAAAGCTGCCACCGGACCCCTCGCCTTCCTGAGAGGCCTGATCTGTTCCAGCCAAAGAGCTGAGGCAAGTTCAGCGGTAAAATGTGCAGAAATGCACCTGTTGGGACAATTAGGAGCCTGCAGAGGTTCTGGTGGATTTACTGGGTCAGCAGGTCAACCAGAACCAGCTTTACTGAGGCTCCAGAGATGTGAACAGATCAATAATAGCTGATCTAAAGTCTTTATTAAGCTTGGCCTCCTGAAGGGATCAAAGACTGAAGGGTTCCTCATATCCGGCTCGTATTCGGCTCATAGTCGGCTCATATTCGGCTCCTTGTTGTTTAAATTCTTCTCGTGTTCTTTGAGCCGAAGTGACGGATCAGCAGGAAGTCTGAGGGAAGGTCGGCCCTTCAGGCCGTTTCAGCTCCCTCAGATCAGACCAACAATCAATAAGTAGAAGGTTCCTGGAGGAACTTTGACGGGGACTGTCACGCGGCAGCCATTTTAACATTTTGATTTGACAGCGCTGTGTGTTGGGGTTCGCTCTCAGCTACCAACAAACAAAATCTCAGCTCAATATCTCAAAGAACGGCTGAGAGTCCATTCAGAGTTTTCTGAGCGAGCTGTGGCAGCCATCTTGAACCAAAATGGCTCCAAAAGTTCATCAGTGTTTTGTTCAGAGACCTCTCCCCTCCAGGTCATGTGACGTCACTGCGTCAGTTAGAGGCTGTGGAGAGTTCTGGCAGTGTTTTCAATGAGGAAAATGGCGTCTTTAGTTGCAAATGACGTTGCCACGGTAACTGGAAACGCTAACAGCTCACGTCACGGCGCCGAGCCGGCCGTTTTGATGTAACATCTGTGGAGGGGGACACGTTGTGGGTCAGAAGAGGTGGCTGCCTTCAGGCGCAGTGATCGGCTGTTATCAGGAGCTAACTCATCGACGTGAGCCCACAGGAAGCTGCGTTCGGCGCCGTTTCTTCAGCTTCCTAACCGACCTGAGCTTGACACTGCGTCAAGGATCAGCTAAACGCCAGGGAGGAAGGAGGACGAGAAGCTAAAGAAAAACTGAAATGCAGAAAAAGCTGGACAAATTTACAGTTTCTGTAAAAGTTGAGTTTGAATGCTCAAGAAGCTAAAACTCGGTTGTTAAAGCTGAAAGAGGCAGAACACTAACTAAAAGCAAAAGTAGCAAAAGCTTAAAGCTAAAAGTAGTTTTAGCTAGCTAAAAGTTGCAAAAGGCTTACTAAAATGTAAAAGTAACAAAAGGATAGCTAAAATTAGCAAAAGGATAGCTTAAACCTAAAAGTAGCTAAAGGCTTTCTAGAAGCTAAATGTTAGCATTAGGCTAGTTAAAAAATTTAAGTAGTAAAGGCTTGCTATATGTTAAAAGAACAAAACAGTTAAAACCTAATTGTAGCAGAAGACTTGGGGTACCAGGCCCATTGATAAGGGCTGTTAGGTCCCTGTACGACCGGTGTCAGAGCTTGGTCCGCATTGCCGGCAGTAAGTCAGGCTCGTTTCCAGTGAGAGTTGGACTCCGCCAAGGTTGCCCTTTGTCACCGATTCTGTTCATAACTTTTATGGACAGAATTTCTAGGCGCAGCCAAGGTGTTGAGAGGATCCGTTTTGGTGACCTTAGAATCGCTTCTCTGTTTTTTGCAGATGATGTGGTCCTACTGGCTTCATCAGTTCGTGATTTACAACTTTCACTGGAGCGGTTTGCAGCCGAGTGTGATGCGGCCGGGATGAGGATCAGTTCCTCCAAATCCGAGGCCATGGTCTTGAGCCGGAAAAGGGTAGCATGCCCTCTCCGGGTCGGGGAGGAGGTCCTGCCCCAAGTGGAGGAGTTTAAGTATCTCGGGATCTTGTTCACGAATGAGGGAAAACTGGAGCGTGAGATCGATAGGCGGATAGGTGCAGCGTCCGCAGTGAAGCGGGCGCTGTACCGGTCTGTCGTGGTGAAGAGAGAGCTGAGTCAAAAGGCAAAGCTCTCAATTTACCGATCGATCTACGTTCCCACCCTCATCTATGGTCATGAGCTTTGGGTTATGACCGAAAGAACAAGATCTCGGATACAAGCGGCTGAAATGAGTTTTCTCCGCAGGGTGTCTGGACTCTCCCTTAGAGATAGGGTGAGAAGCTCAGTCATCCGGGAGGGACTCGGAGTAGAGCCGCTGCTTCTCCACATCGAGAGGAGCCAGTTGAGGTGGCTCGGGCATCTGGTTAGGATGCCTCCTGGACGCCTCCCTGGTGAGGTGTTCCGGGCATGTCCCACCGGGAGGAGACCCAGAGGAAGACCCAGGACACGCTGGAGGGACTATGTTTCTCGGCTGGCCTGGGAACGCCTTGGGATTCCCCCAGAGGAGCTGCTCCAAGTGGCTGGGGAGAGGGAAGTCTGGGCCTCCCTACTTATGGTGCATTCAGACCTAACAGCGTTTCAACGGCAGGAGCGTCCAGCTTACATGCAAAGTCAATGGGGGACGCGCTTCCAGCCGCGTCTTGGCGTCGGGCGTCACGTCACGTGCGTGTTGAGCGTGCTGGAAAGCGTTTTTCCGTGCACGTGAACCCGCGTCAGCCTCCAAACCACGCATTCACCATGCTGAAGATTTCGCCGTTCAAACTTTCAAACGCCGTTCAACTCTCCCTGATTGGTTGATCATGGTGGGGAGAAGAGAGGGGGAGAGTCCCTATGTGACGCGGAAACGAGGGGGCGGGGGTATTGCGCAACTATGTGACGTATTGTTTGTGGGACACAGAAAAGACCCGCGAGGTCGTGTACTATGGAAGAGAAACTCATTGTAGCTGTGTGTTCGCGACAAGTCCTTCACGACCAGTCAAGTCTGCTCCACAGAGACAGGAATAAAAAGCTCCTCGCCTGGCGGAGTGCAGTGAGGACTCGGTATACCGGTAAGCTCCTCCCACACACCCCGCAGCAGTTTCGTGTTCAGGTCTGGACACCAAGTGCGTCCACTTGCGTGCATGACGAGCTTTTTGGAAGTTGAAACGCTGTTCGGTCTGGATGCACCACGGGGGCGGCCGTGGCACAGTGGTAATGGCAGTCGACCCCCAATCCGAAGGTCGGAGGTTCAAATCCCGCGTCCGCCCACCATGTGTCGTTGTGTCCCTGGGCAAGACACTTAACCCCGAGTTGCTCCCGGTAGGTCTGGATAGCGCCCTACAAGGCAGGCTACCACTAACGGTGTATGAATGTGTGTATGAATGGGTAGATGGCTCGTATTGTAAAGCGCTTTGGGGCTCCTCAGAGGGGGCTGGAAGGCGCTATATAAATAAGCTCCATTTACCATTTTTTTTACCATTAGGCTGCTACCCCCGCGACCCGACCCCGGATAAGCGGAAGAAAATGGATGGATGGATGGATGGACTTGGTAAAAGCTATATGTTAGCATAAGAATAGCTAAAGTAGTAAAATGCGGACAAGAAACTAAATAAAGCAAAAGACCAACTAAAATCAAAAAGTAGCACAAAGCTTGTTACAGCCTTAAAGTTAGCAAAAGGCCACCTAAAACTTAAAAATAGCTCAAGCTTAGCTAGGAGCTAAAATAAGCAAAAGGTTATTTAAAACCTCATTGCTAAAAGCTAAAATCAGTGGTGGGCACAGCTAACCAAAACATTAGCTTCGCTATCCACACTCCGCCAACTAAACAATTTGCTTTGCTAACACAACCACTAAACAGGTAAAGAGTAGAAGCTAACATTAAACCGCTAAGATAAAAATTCAGGTCTCTCTTGTAAATGAGTCCTCGTGGCTCAATGGGACTAACCTGTTTAAATAAAGGTTGAATGAAATCTAAAAAGATGACTGTCACAGTCTTCTCCTTCCAGGTGAAGCTGCGTCGACCAATCACGTCTTGTCACATGATCACAGAGTCAGCCAATAGCGTGCCCAGGACTCTTCAAGACACGCCCACAACAGACAGGAACAAGCTTGTGCATTTTGTTAGTGGACTTAAAGTTGGCCAAAGCTAATTTAGTGGAGGCTAATTCTGCTAACGGTTTAGATAGAGAAAATGCTCATCTGCTAAACAAAAAATGGTTTTAGCTGTTAGCGGATTAGCAAAACTGTGCCCACCCGTGGCTAAAATCAGCAAAAGACCAGCCCAAAAAAAAGCACAAGAAATCAAAATCAGATATCTTGATGCAGAATTCAAACAGAAGTTTTGAAGGATCTTAAGAGACTTCTGTGTGTTTCTATGTGGAAAATATTTATGAATAAAATTAAATATTTTAAAATGAAACAGGATTATAAAAACACAGCTCACATATCCTGAACGAGCTGAACGTTTTGAAACAAAAACAGCTAAATAGCACAAAGTGTGCAGAAGCAGTTAGATTTTAAAAGCCCACAGAAGAGAAACAGGGCGACGGTGAAGCAGCCGAATCTTCTTTCCCTCGAACAAACGCAGCAGCTAAACTCCTCATCAACACCTTCTCTGGCGCACACGTGCACTCAGAGTGTGCGCCACCCGGCAGAAACGCTCGAACGGTTCACACTTCTCCTGCAGCCTCCATTTTTATCACAGCAGCTAAATTTACCATGCAGCGTGCTGTCACTGGGAGGCAGATTCATTTTGTTTCTGAGGCCTTCGGGCCTGAAGCTGCAGCTCCTGAACTGATCTGGTCCTGTGTGGACTCAGAACCCCGACAGGAGCCGCTCTCTGAGGCCTCAGGAATAAACAGGATCTTCTTCAAGTCACTGTGATGAGGCGGCGAGTCGCTCGGCTGCAGCAGGAATGCCCCCTGACCCAAACATTTAGGACTTTTTATTTTTGGAGAGGACTCTGCTGTCGGTGCTCACATAAATAAATGTGGCTATAAAAGGGCACGCTCTCCTCTCACTGCTGCTCCTCCACACACACTCCTGCTGTCGCCTCCCCTCCACCACATGCACGGGGCCAGTCCTCTCCATCTTCTTGCAGTTTGTCCTCCACTTCCTGCACGGCCAACATGGGTCTGGGTTTGAAACAGAAAATTTAAATGAAAACACCCTGATGCATGCGCAATAATCCAGGTAGAAAAATCTAAAAAAAAGCTATCTGGTCCTCTGGACATTCAAAAAACAAAAAAACAAAACAAAGCAAAAAAATTGTAGAAACGTTTCGTCTTTCGTCCAAAAGACTTCCTCAGTCTGAGGTGCTGTATTCAGCTCAGTCTTATAAATAGCACCCTCTCACAGTGGATCAACCAGTTGGCTGATGACAGCCTGAAACCAGCTGCTCACATGATCAAGGAGGACCATCAGCCTAACGATGGATCGTTAGCACCCTGATGGTTGTTTGCTATTCACAGAGGGCTGAGTGATACTACAATTTTTTTTGCTTTGTTTTGTTTTTTGAATGTCCAGAGGACCAGACTTAGCTTTTTTAAATTAAATGAAAACAGTTTTCAGTCAATCTTAAAAGAAACATGTTCTCTTTACTGACGTCCGGTGAGCCCACAGTTACCCTGAGCACGCCACAAAACAACGACACTGTGAAAGGTAAACTCTAAATGTGAGATTTAATCATTTCATAGTTTGACCTTGGACTTGCTATATTTACTTAATCTCCAGTGGATTTTGGGGCATTCTTAGGAAAATGTTGTGTTTTCATGGAGTTGGACGTTGGTGAGTTTCAGGTCAGGAACCTTCAGCAGCAGCAGAAAAAAGTTGCAACATTTGTTGCTTTTTTGACAAACAGTCATCCGAGGTGTCTGAATCTGCACTGGCCAAATTTTACAACGTCGATAAGTTTGGGTTTGAATTATTTGTTGTTTGAAAGTCCAAACTCTCAAGAGGCAAAGTTTAAACTTCCCAAATAAAAAACGTCCAACTGATGGACTCCAGTTTCTTTTCATTTCCATCATCTGAACGGTCTAGCTGAAACTCCATCATTTGTAAGAGACCAGTTAAAGGTGCTATGTGTAACTTTCTGTAGAGTACAGAACTTAGAAATATTTTCAACAGGCAAAGCATTCTGATCCCTCCCCCTCAGAGCCATATATGGCTCTGCTCCCCTTGCTCTGCTGAAATTCAAATTCAAGCTCTGTTTTTATTGGCTGGTTAACGGCGGGTCACTCTGTGTTTTTAGTGTTTTTATAAATGCTGATAGAGAAGCAAGGGGACTATAGTTTTTTTCAGAGATTACTTTGTCTAACATCAGTCTGTCAGTAGATAGTGACAGAGTGAAGAAATATGTTAAAAATATATTGTTAGAAAAGTTAGACTGCATTACAAAGTTACATAGTGCAGCTTTAATGGAGGTGAGGACATTTGTCCAGTCGTCCAACTCCATGAGGTGAATATTTAATAAAACTTCACTTTATAAATGACCAGACTGTCCCTTTAATTACTCTTCATCCCTCACTTTATCAGTCTCGGTGAACTCCCTTCCTCCCGCTGTGGTTGATCTCCTTCCACCCCGTGTGTCGGAGCAGTAGCTGAGTCCACACTGCCCCCCCGCTCATTCCAGCTGTTCCACATTAGCACATCGGAGGCCAGACGAGGCTCTGGTGAACAGAAGATCCTCCTGCTCTCGTGCTCCAAAGATGAGCAGAAGGAGTTCTGATTTCTTGGAAGATTCAGACGGTTTGTTTCCAGGACGCGTCGACGGCCATGTTTATTTAATTCCTTTTTTTTTTGGTCTCAAGACACTAGTGGACATTTTCATAAAAATACTAAAGGCCTGAAACGGACTACAGCCATTTTTGTGTTGTCTAATGTTGATTAGCTGTGGTTCCCTCCTGGAGTTATTTCAAGCCCGTCCAGTGACTTTATATGATAAATATCAGGGAACTGTTCCTTCTTGTTTCAGATAAATGCTGATTTTTTTGTTGTTTTTTTTGTCTCTGATTTCAGAAGAGCAGGCAGATCCAGACGGCGGCGTCCTGTTGAGCAGCATGTTTCTGAGAACGTAACTCCATCTCCTCCCCGGGGGTCCTGTACCTTTCAGACCTGTTTGGACTGCGTCCTGCGTTTCTGACAGAAACAGCCATGCCAGCTAAAGCTCCCATATATCTGAAGCCCGTCAACAGTAAGAAGGGCAAAAAGTGTCGCCTGAGAGACATTTTGTCCCCTGACATGATCAGTCCGCCGCTTGGGGACTTTCGCCACACCATCCACATCGGCAGGGGCGGGGAGAAAGACACCTTTGGAGACATGTCCTTTCTTCAGGGGATGTATGAGCTCCTGCCTGGAAAGGGGGGCGTCCACCCTCAATACGACATCCAGTCTGAGTTCCTGCAGTCAAACAGCTCAGGGGACACTTCCTTTGCAGAGACGCCCTCACCGGTACTCAAAAACGCCATCTCGCTCCCGCCCATCGGTGGCGGCCAGGCTCTCACCCTGCCACTGATCTCCTCCTTCGTTGTGCCCCCAGAACCCCTGGAAGACATCATGGGACCTTCGTCTCCTTCAAAGGGTGACGGCCCGGAGGACGTGGAGCTCCTGCAGGTGGACGCTCTGTTGCGCTCCATGAATATCTTCGGCAGCGAGCCGTCGTCCCCCTTCAAAGACATCCCCTCAAAACCAGACGTCCTCTTGGATCTGCTGGAAAACACGGATAAAGCCATCGCCAGAGCCAACAAGTTAAACGGGTTTGACCAGCCAACGCCCTTTTTCATCAGCAATCACAGCAACAGCGTGTGTAAGACCAACGGAGGCACGAACAAGAGCAGCTTCAGCATCTTTAGCGGTAACGGGGACTTTCAAAGCAAGATCTGCAACGACAACCGGAGTTTCAACGGATACGGTAACTGCAACGGAAACGGAAGCTGCTACGGAAATGGACACTTCAACAATGACATTTTCCTGGGCTTCAAGCAGGAGCTCACCAAGTGCAATAAGGACTGGGTGGACAGGGACAGTGGGGTGGAGGAGTTTGAGCTGGAGCTCTCCAAAGAGAAGAGCACGTCGCAGGATTCCCTCTCCCAGATCACAGAGTCGCTCCTCTCCCTCGAGCTGGATCTGGGCCCGTCCATCCTGGACGATGTGCTCAACATCATGGATAAAACCGCAGCAAAGAGCAGGCCTTAAGCTGCATCAAAATGAAGTATTATTATTATTATTATTATTCTTATTCTTATTATTATTAGGGATGGGGTCGATCCGATCCAGTATCGTATCGGCATCCGATACCAGCATAATTTAAGTATCACATTTTCCGATCCAGCTTCAAAGAGCACTTGTGTTCCACCATATTCTGTGACTGCTAACATTGTGTGAGTTAAACCCAATGACGACACTCTGGGCCTCACAACAGGAAACACCCAAACTTTAACAGCACACAAGAGGCAGGTCTATATCACAGACGTCCTTCTCACTCATGGTGCAGCTGGAAAACTGAAAAACCGCTAAGCATTATGGGAAAGACAACACAGTCCACTCCCCTTAACCACTACGGGAGTGGATTTTGTTGTCTTTCCCATAATGCTTAGCGGTATTTTAGTTTTCCAGCTGCACCATGAGTGAGAAGGACAACTGAAAAACCGCTAAGCATTATGGGAAAGACAACACAGTCCACTCCCCTTAACCACTACGGGAGTGGATTTTGTTGTCTTTCCCATAATGCTTAGCGGTATTTTAGTTTTCCAGCTGCACCAGGAGTGAGAAGGTTGTCTATGATATAGACCTGCCTCTTGTGTGCTGTTAAAGTTTGGGTTTCCTGTTGTGAGGCCCAGAGTGTCTTCATTGGGTTTAACTCACACAATGTTAAGACGGCAGTCTCAGTTAAAAAAATTCATTATTACAGCCTCATATACCTGAACCGTATCGGATCGGAAAGTATCGGTATCGGTCGATACCCAGATTTAAGTATCAGATCAGAAGTAAGAAATGTGGATCGGTGCATTATTATTATTATATATATGTCAACAGATCGCCGCACACCCATGGCAGCCATTTAGAGGGACTAACTTCCAAATGCACGATTAGAAACTCTGCAAGTTCCATATTAGCAATTAAAAAAAAAACATATTAGTTCATTAACAATCATCTCTAGTCATGTCCTGTGATTAATTTGATCAACTTCCTCCAGGCTTTAAGGTCAGGTCTGTGTGTTGAGTATCTAAAACAATGAGCCCATACAAAGTGACATCATCGGCATACAAAACAACTCCAAAATAAAGAGCAGAGTACAGATGTAACAAGATAAAATAAAAAAATTCCTAAACTGTCATGTTTTAGTTCAGGTAACATATTACTGAATATCTTCACCAGTTCAAATTATTTTTGTGGCACCAGTATAAACCTGTCAGGCACTAGGACCTAAGCGGCACCCTGAACTCAACCTGTGTGGTGAACGCAGCTTCCCTCTGTAGCTACGTGCTGAGAGGAAGGGTCTCTATCCATCATTTATTTCAAACAACAAACTTAATGCTGAGTTCACGCGGCGCTTCATCAACTTTGATTCAGAGGAAATAAAGTTTGTTTTAGTTGAAAGGGAAACTTTGAGGTGGATGGAGGCCCTTTACTCCCCTCACAGCAGTTTATTCATCTCTTAATTCATTAGAATAATCAACATTTCTTTGTGATAAAAACAATAAAAGCACACAAAGGAGTTTCACTCTAATGTCCTGATGGTTTCTACGATGCAGGCTCTCAGAGAAAGTGCTACATTTATTGTATCCTGAATATTTTTGTGGTGTTCTCCTTTAATTTGAACACGAAATGTTTTTAAATGTAGAATTTTCAATGAGGGTTTTGTTCTAGTTGTTCTGGCGGCTTTGGACAAAATGTTTTCATCAGAAACCAGAAAGAAAGGTTACAAGGAAGACAAAAGGTGTGAAAAGTCTTTCAATAAATAAATAGCTTTATTTTGACAGATAAGATTTAATGATGAAGGTAGTTTCACATTTCTGTATGTATATTTTGTCATAAGAAATCTGAAAAACATGACAAATGTATTTATGTTTTGAAGAAAATATAAAAAGTTTGGACTTTGATCAGTTTTTCAGTTGAGTTTTGGGCAACAAAAAAAAAAGTAATTTCTCGTGAACCCAGCATCCTGTCTCATCCCGTCCTGTGGAGCGAGTGTCTCGTTACACCCCCTCCCCAATGGAAGCACCAGGTTATATATACAGTATATATATTTTTTATTTAAATTTAAAGAAATTATTAAAAGTATGGGCTTTAAATTACAGTAGCTTGATGCCAGTAGAAGCGTTTCTGAACATAATATGTTTGAACTTATAATATTTAACTGATACAGCAGTTCCTAAATTCATACCCTGGATTTTCTTCAGTGACACCAAATATTTCCTGTAAAAACCCGTGAGAGTAGATAAATATATTTCTCATTGTCCAGAGGACAGAAACAGACGTTTTAATAACAGGTTCCTCTTTTCTGGCTGTTTTTTTAAATTGCATTTATTTTCTACTGCAGTTCACATGATTTAGGTCCCTCAAAATGGCGACGATGAATAACCATGTGACTACGAACCTGTAACCACGAGGGAAGAGGAACTCTGAAGTGATCAAACTCTGGATATGTATCGATGAGATGAAGATCAGCTAAAACAACCAACGCTGCTCGTGCTTTTTTAATAAAACTTCTTTGGATCCTCGGCTCTTCTTGGTTTTGTGTGCAGCATGTTTCTGAGGTGCATGAGCTTTTCACTTTCAACTTCATCGCCACCGTTGGTTTGTATTTTTTGTAAAATTGTCACATCATGAGTTTGTGTTCTTATGTTGTCCTCCACACAAAAGCTTTGGCTTACGTTGCTTTAGAGCACCGTGTCAGACTTGATCAACTTGTTCTGAGTTTGAGTGAAGCACTTCTTTTGTTTCGGCCGCTCTTCGGCTGATTTGCTGTTCAGCAGCAGAACACATTCATTTCTGTGTTTTGGAAAATATAACACAAATAAAGTCATTTTTCATAAACTCGGTTTGTGTCAGTATGTCAGGACTAATAAAAGACTCCAAACATTAAAAGTTGTTCAGATGAAACGTGCTGGACATTCCTCACATTCTGCCTCCCTGCCCCTGTGGGAGCATCACTGGGCCTTCATCTGCCGCTCAGGCGCCTGCTCCAGTTGTTTGCATGTGAACGGGACCGGCAGAGGAGGGGGTGGGGGGCACATTCCCTGAATTCCAGCCTCAAGTGTCCAGGACCGGACATAAATCAGCTGTTTCAAGTGAGGAGGACGGACCACCGTCAGCTGGAGCCTTTAAACACAAAGAGAAGCTGAACTTTATTCAGCGCCGAATGGCTGACGGACATGTCTTCTTCTGTTTATTTATAGTAATGCTGAATCAGCATTCACACTGGCTTCCTGCTTTAGTTGCCCCAGAGCATTTATTTTAACCAGGAAGTGTCAGAAGTGAAGATGTGGAGGTTCTCCAGAGACAAGGATGGAGAAGATCAGGAATGAGATCATCAGAGGTACAGCACATGTTGAACAACTGGGAGATAAAGTTAGAGAGGACACACTGAGCTGGACATGTCCAGAGGAGGGACAGTGGATGGACATGTAAAAAGACAAAGAGGGGATATATGGATGCAGTTAGAGAGGATATGGAGGTACAAAGTATGTAGTTGGAATGAGGACATAGACACAGAGGACAGAGTGAGACAGAGGAAGATGACTTTTTGTGGAGACCCTTGAAGAGGGAACAGCTGAAAGAAGAAGAAGGTTTATTTTAACTTTTCATACATCAAAACTAGGGCTGTGTAATAATATCTATTTTGCGATATAAATATAAATTTTTTTCTTTCCTAGAAAAAAAATCGATATTCATCTGCAGGTATCGTAACATCCAACTGTCACCCTGCTCACTCACTGCTTGCTTCGCCGGGAGAGTGATTAGGTCATCCAGCCACTAGTGTCGCTGTAGAGCATTCATGCCAAGTTACCCGCCTACTAGATACTTGATTTGAAGCTACAGTTTTTACTGTTTAACTTAAAAGAAACATGTTTTCTCACCACTTCTTTACCATACCATACCATTTTATTTATAAAGCACTTTCAACAGGAACAAGTCCACACCAAAGTGCTGAACAAACAAACACGTAACAGGCAACACAGACAATGAAGTACAACACGAAAAACATAAAAACATTGCAGATCATAAATAAAACGATCAAATATAAATCAGCTGGCATTGAAAGCAATGGAGTAGTAGTGAGTTTTTAACCGGGATTTGAAAACCGAGAGGGAGGGGGCCTGTTTGATGAGCAGCGGTAACTCGTTCCAGAGTCTTGGGCCTGCTACAGAGAACGCCCTGTCACCCCTGCGCTTAAGGCGAGTTTCTGGAACTATTAAGAGTACCTGATCCTCTGACCTCAAAGCACGTGGAGGGACATATGGGTGTATCAGATCCGAGAGATAGGCGGGGGCGAGACTGTTCAGCGATTTGTAGACATACATGAGAATTTTGAATTGGATTCGAAGATGAACCGGTAGCCAGTGAAGGGAGGCCAAGACTGGTGTAATGTGCTCTCTTTTGCGTGTGCTGGTTAAAAATCGGGCAGCTGCGTTCTGAACCAGTTGTAATCGTGCAATGGTGGCTTGACTGACGCCAAGCAGAAGTGAATTGCAGTAATCAAGCCTAGATGTAATGAATGCGTGAATCACTGTCTCCAGGTTGTTTTTTGATAATATGGGCTTCAGCTTAGACAGACGCCTCAGCTGGAAAAAACAGGATTTGACGATCATGTTTACATGACTGTTGAGTTTCATGGAAGGATCCATTATCACTCCCAGATTTGTGACTTTTTGTTTTTCGGACAGGGGTAGAGCAGACAGGTCAATGCAGTGGTTTGAGGTTGTGTCATTGGGAAGGAACAATATGGCTTCAGACTTCTTATCATTGAAGCTTAAGAAATTTAAAGCCATCCAGTCCCTGATGTCAGCCAGGCAGTCGAGCAGAGGTTGAATAGAGCCTGTACCATTTTGTCTTAGGGGGAAGTAGATTTGACAGTCATCGGCGTATATTGTGTTTCCGGAAAATAGCACCGTTCTTTGATTCATTTTGTCCAGCTGTCGACTTTAAGTCTGTGTCCATGTCCAACCAGAACCAGGTATTGTGTAGTTGGTGCTTTTATTCAGTTTTCAGTTAAATTAATTCAATCCAAGTCTATAACAGTCACAAAATGTCACCAAAATCACTCTGTCCCTCTGAAATCTTTCAGAAAATCGCAAAAGTGTATTGAATTGTATATTTTGCTGAATATCGCAATATATATTGTATCGTGAGCAGAATATCGTGTATCGTATCGTGAGATTATTGTATCACTACAGCCCTAATCAAAACATGGAGCTTGACCAGGAAGAGCATCTGCTTTGAGTTCTCAGTGTTGTCGTCTGTTTTATTTACATTTTATAAATTATTCAAATGAAAAACGTCAGAGCAGTTGACTCGTCGTCCTGATCGTTTGGTTGAGAAGAGGTAAATGGTGAAGGCTGGTTCCCCAGACGCTCACACGCTCCTGCATCCTGTCTGAATCCAGAGAGCAACACCTCCACTTTGTTTGGAATAAATTCATTTGCAGACGACTGTCTGGTTTCTGTTGAACATCTCTAAGTCTCCTCAGAGTCATCAGAACATCTGTAAACAAGGACAGCTGGCTGAGACGAGGCGTCCGACGACTCCAGATGTCAAAGCAGACGAGACAAGTTCCCCGCAAGTAGATCAAAGTCCCGACAGCTCACCCGAGCAGTGGAAAACCCCAGAACGGGCTTAAAAAAAAACTAATGTATGAAGATGAGTAATGAAAACCCTGCCTGTCAGGATAATTGCTGCTTTTACCTGAACAGCTCCATCCAGACCTGATGACAGCTGGTGTTTGACCCGGGTGGACCCAAAACATCTGTAGCTTTAAAACAGAACTTTTCTGTTGTGCAACCGACTGTGAGTATTCCTGACACAAACGCTCAGGAAATACCAGCATTTTGTCAAATCCAAAACAAATAGTTGACACACGTTCATGAGTTTAACCCTCTGAAGTGCAGATGTGAAACGTCTGGATCGTTTGGACCGGCAGCTGACGTTCGGTCTTCTCGTGGAGGTCGGAGTGAAGTCAGGTTGATCTTTCTGCTGCTTTTCTTGCAAAGCTGAGACAACAGATCCGTTCATCGGATTCTCGCTGCTCGGTCCGAGTTGAGTCGCTTGTCTTGTTTCTGGCCTTCGTGTTCTCTGGAAGCTCCGAGGGGAGGACGGGATAACACCAAAGATGGAAACCACAAGTGGTCCCAGTGGAGCGTTTCTCATTACGAAGAGGCCAAGGTGGAAGAGTGACCTGGAGAAACCCCAACTCCAACGACGGCCTCACAAATTCCTGTCAACAAGGCCGAGCGGGGCTGCACAATCGGGCCAGTCATCGTGTGACGCCCACAGGCTGGAAACAGAGTTCCACTTGTTTTGTTAGCAAACCGCAGCTGAGTGCACCTCACCTCACTCCAACGTCCTCTGAGATAAATTTACCATAAAAACTAATGTTCTCCTCGGTGCTTTGGATAAATGTTTTTGCAGAAATTAGGGGAGCAACTGCCAAATGGTTCACAACGGAGAGAGGTGTGTTGCCTTTATGTGAAGAAGCACGTTCAGAGCACACGGGACCAGGTAAAGGTCCTAACACCGTTTTTATGTTTATTGAATTTGTTCATTTTTTTTACAAAAGAAACAATACAAGACAATCCCATAAATGATAATGTACAAAATATAAAAAAATGAAAGGTAGCAGAAAGAAGAATAAATCTTATTATATCTGCCCCTTTTTTCCAACAATCAGATTAAACAATAATAATCTTCAACCAACAGTACAAAATGACTAACTCTTTCTAATTTTCTAACTAATACAATACACATTACGCTATTTCATTTTTTTAACACATTCGTTTTGATCATTTTCTTAAATGTAAACATTGACTTGGCATTTTTAACTACATTCTCCAAGCCATTCCATAATCTAATTCCCTGGATTGAGGTAGAACGTCCCTTCAAACTAGTTCTGAATTGTGGTTTTACAAACATCTCTGTCCCCTTAAGATTATAACAACTTTGTCTTTTAACAAAATGCATTTGGATATTTAAAGGTAATGCATTATTTTGAGCCCTATACATAACTGATAAAATATTATAGTCTACCAAATCATGGAACTTCAATAACTTCAGTTGATAAAATAATGTACTTGATGGATGACAGTAATGTTTTCTAGTGATAATTCTTACAGCTCTTTTCTGTAATACAAAAATAGGCTTTGTGATTGTTTTACACGCTTTCCCCCAAACATCAATACAATAGATTAAGTGTGGAACAATGATTGTGTTATACAACAAATACAGAGCTTTATCATTCAATAGGTCTCTGACTTTGTACAGCAGATTTATTTATAAAGCGCTTTAACACAGCCACAGCTGAAACAAAGTGCTGGACACTAGATACAAACAAGATAAAAGAGAGCATAAAAACAGAGCTACAAAACTAACAAAGAGTGAACTAAAAACTCATTTAAAATACAATAAAATGACAAGTTAAACTGGTAAAATCAATAAAAATGAAGTAAAATCAAGTCTCAGTTGGGTTGAAGGCCAATGAGTAGAGAAGAGTTTTCAAACGGGTTTTAAAAATGGACAGTGAGGGGCCTGTCGAATGTGTAAAGGCAGAGCGTTCCATAACTCAGGGCCACTAACAGAGAAGGCCCTGTCTCCTCGAAGCTTCCTCTTACTCCGTGGAATGACCAGGAGCAGCTGGTCAGCAGACCTGAGTGACCGGGATGGAGTGTAATGGTGTAGAAGCTCTGCCAAATAAGGGGGGCAAGGTTGTTTAAAACCTTAAAAACAAACAAGAGAATTTTAAAATGAACTCTAAAATACACGGGCAGCCAGTGGAGAGAAGCCAGGACAGGTGTGATGTGCTCTCTTTTGCGTGTTCCAGTTAAAAGACGTGCAGCAGCATTTTGCACCAGCTGCAGACGTGCAAGTGAGGACTGGCTGACTCCAAGATAGAGAGAATTACAGTAATCCAGCCGTGATGAAATGAAGGCATGGATTACTGTTTCGAACTGTTGCCGTGAAACAATATGTTTCACCTTTGCCAATTTTCTCAAATGATAAAAACCAGACTTTACTGTGGCCCTTATTTGACTCTCGAGCTTAAAATCACTGTCCATCTTAAAACCACGGTTTGTAACTGTAGATTTTACATACATTGTCAGGGGCTCTGTCAACTGGAGGGCTCGAACAAGCTCCACTACGTCCAAAAACAAGTACCACTGTCTTTTTTCATTAAAATGCAGAAAGTTTAGGGCCATCCAAGCTTTAAGATCCTTGAGACACGATAAAAGAGGTTTAATGGTGGGTCTCATCAGCAACAACGATGAGACGGACTACAGGAACGAGGTGAGCCGCCTGGCCTTGTGGTGCGGACACAACAATCTCACTCTCAACGTGGAGAAGACAAAGGAGATTGTTGTGGACTTCAGGAAGAGGGATGCACAACATGCCCCTCTGACCATCAACAGCACCGCAGTGGAGAGAGTAGACAGCACCAAGTTCCTGGGAGTGCACGTCTCAAAGGACCTGTCCTGGAGCAGGAACACTGCAGCACTGGCCAAGAAGGCTCACCAGCGTCTCTACTTTCTCCGCAAGCTGAAAAGGGCTGGAGCTTCAACCCCCATCATGTGCACCTTCTACAGAGGTGCCATAGAAAGTGTCCTGACCAGCTGCATCACTGTGTGGTTTGGTGCATGTACTGCATCCTGCCGCAAGAGCCTCCAGCGCATCGTGAGAGCAGCTGAGAAGATCGTCGGCACCTCCTTGCCCTCACTGCAGGACTTACACAGCAACCGCCTCACTCGGAAAGCCCTCTGCATGGCAGGTGATCCCACACACCCACTACACAGCTGCTTCAGACTGCTGCCATCAGGGAGGAGACTGAGGAGTCTCCAGGCTCGAACCAGCAGACTGAGAGACAGCTCTGTTCATCAGGCAGTCAGGATGCTAAACACTCTGCCTGCTCTGCCTCCCCTCCCATTTGAACTGCCTTAACACAAAAAACTTTCTCACACATTACCACTCAACACAAAGATTTTAACACTGGACTCTGTGTCATCAAACGGGTTATTCACTAAACTCTCGGTCATGTGCTCATTCAGTTTGCACTACTTCTCATATTTGCACTAATGTTTGTATTACATCACTGCCTATAGTCATACTACTGGTTACATTCAATGTTTACATTTATTAATACTGTTTACATTTATTACTACTGTTTACATTTCCACTACTTTTATATCTACACCACTGCTGATACATATACAGTATTCTCTGACCAGCCTTATTTAAGGATGCCCAATGTGCCTTACTGCATATGCCACTTTTGCCTCTATAACAACATCAACTACCTCATACATATACTGTGTACATTAACTCATATGCTGCTTTGCCACTTTGCAAATGTCAATGCTTGAACCTTTAGTTTATTTTATAGTTATACTTTTTATACTAGTATGCAAAAACTCAGGACAGTATTATGTTCATTAAATGTTTAGTGTTTTAGTTTTAGTTTTAGAGTTGGTGTAAATTTTTATACTCTTATACCATTATGCAAAAACTCAGGACAGTGTCACAGTTTTACTATTTTATGCTTATGTCTATTATTATATGTTTCAGTGTTTCAATGTTTAAATAGTTACTGTTGCACCGAGGGACTGAGAGAAACGAAATTTCAATTCTGTGTATATGTCCTGTACATATTGCAGTTCTGACAATAAAGCTGACTTTGACTTTTGACTTAATGGACCAGGCATCAACTCGCCTTAAAGGCACATAGATTTGGCAGTCATCAGCGTAGCAATGAAAGGAGATGTTTTCTAAAAATTGATCCTAGAGAGGAAGCAGATATAAAGAAAAAAGCAAAGGCCCTAAAATTGATCCCTGAGGTACGCCACATGACAAAGGAATTATTTCCGCACTGCTGTTCTGTGGCTGGTTGTGGTCCTCATTAGAAGTTGGTTCTTAGTTCAACAGAGACTTCTGAGGCCCATGAGGTTTTCATCACATTAACAATGTTCTCAGTTTCCTCACGTGACGTGCACAGACCAGCAGTCTTGTTGCTTCTGTTCTGAACGTCTTCAAAACAAATGACGTGACAAAATTTCTCCAATTTTTTTTTTGCTGATTGGGGTCTCCCAAGAGCGCCCGACACGTGCACGGGAGCTCTCCATGTCCAGGTCAAACAGCGCACGTGATCATTATTTAACAAAAACTGGTTCAAACCAAACTTTATTTATAAAGTGTTCTCCACTGAACGACATCATAAACATGGAGGCGGGCAAAGAAATAATGTGCACGGCCAAGAATGCAGTTTTTTAATGTGTGCCAACAAAAAGCTGGTGATTTAAAAAAAACAGCTGCAGAAAACAGCTGCAGTAAACAGCTGCACGGCGCTCTGGACTGTTGGTCACAAACAAACCAGTGAAAGTTCAAATGAAAATTTATCAATTTTCTACTAAATTTCAGCTTCAGACAAAGCTTTGACCATCACAGCCCAGAGGGACAACGTTCTTCCAAAACTCCATCCATCCATCCATCCATCCATCCATCCATCCATCCATCCATCAATCCATATGTCCATTCATCCATCCATATGTCTATTTATCCATCCATCCATATGTCCATTCATCCATCCATATGTCCATTCATCCATCCAACCATCCAACATTCAGCCATCCATCCATGTGTCCATTCATCCATCCATCCATCCATTCATCCATCCAACATTCATCCATCCATCCATCCAACCATCCATCCATCCATCAATCCAACCATCCATCCAACATTCAGCCATCCATCCATCTGTCCATTCATCCACCCATCCATCCATCCAACCATACAACATTCATCCATCCAACCATCCATCCAGCCATCCATCCATCAATCCAACCATCCATCCATCCAACATTCAGCCATCCATCCATCCATCTGTCCATCCATCCATTCATCCTTCCAACAATCCATCCATCCAGCCAACCATCCATCCATCCAACATTCAGCCATCTATCCATTCATCAAACATCCATCCATCCAACATTCATCCATCCATTCATCCATCCATCCATCCAGCCAACATCCATCCATCCACCCATTCATCCATCCATTCATCCATCCATCCATTCGTCCATCCATTCATCCAACCATCCATCCATCCAACCATCCATCCATCCATTCATCCATCCATCCAACCATCCATTCATCCATCCATCCATCCATCATCTTGTTCTGGACTCAGGTCTCGGGGGCAGCATCTTGAGCAGGGAGGTCCAGACGTCTCTCTCCACAGCCTCTTCCAGATCTTCTGGGAGGACTCCAAGGCGTTCATAGTCTCTCCAGCGTGTCCGGGGTCTCCTCCCAGTTGGACATGTCTGAAGCTCCTCCCTAGGGAGCATCCTTACCAGATGAACCACCTTCACATGTGAGTCTCCTCTGGATGTGGAGGAGCAGCGGTTCTCCTCTGACTTCCTCCTGATAACTGAACTTCTCACTTCTCTTCACTCCATTAAAACAGCATCAGCGTCACTGAAGTGGAAGTTTCTTAACTTCAGCTGCCGTCTGTCGTGAAGCGTTCTTCTCTGGATGTGTTGAAACAGCTGATCTGTCAGGTGAGTCTTGGATCCTAAAACTTCTTGTGTCGTTCAAACTCTGCTTTAAAACATGAACCAGAGCACGGCTCAAGAAGAACCCTTCGGTTGTTGATGGTGGTGGAAGTCACGTGACCCGGGTTGGGTTTCAACCTCTAAAGCTCCCTCCACGCAGGAAATGACATCATCTGTTGATGAAGGATTGTGAAGGAGGTAGAGTGAGTCGACACATTTTGCATCTGTCAGATTGTCCAAGTCGAGCTCTGGTGTCATTTAGTGAAGAGAGCATGAGAGCAGGTTTCTGAGCCTCTGAGACTTCTTCAGCTTCTGTCCATGACCGTCTGCACGCTCATCTGAGATGTGTCGAGGAGCGTCGCCCTGCTCGCCAACTTCAAGTGAACATCATCTCGACTTGGACGCAGCTCTGCAGCAACGTGAGCAGCTTCCTGCTCGTTCCTCTGGTGGTGTAACAGCAAACAGATCCCTGCTTCACCGTGGGTCCAACGGTCCTCGAGGAGTTCTGACGACTACTGTTTGTGGACCGGTTCACAGAAACGTTCAGTCGTGAGGTCTGCTATGGAACGTGTGGTTCTGCTCAGCTGTCTGAACCAGGGTGAAGGCGTCAGCTCACAAACACACAAGCTGTGGACCAGAGCCCAGCAGATCCAGAACATGCACAGTGAAGACCCGGTAAGGTTGTCCTCCCTCCGCAACAGAACTTCATGAAGTTTCACCTCGCAGCTGAAGGAGGCCCTTTCAGCTGGCCTTCGGCTGCGTCACATGAATGGGAACTTTTAATCAGATGTTTATGCTCACCGCTCCACGACGAGGGCCACAGAGACACGTGGAGCGGGACGGAACTTCACCTGCTGGAAATGTCCAAACGCAGAACCAGAACTTTTCTTCAAGCCGAGCAAGCGAGTGGCAGAAAAGAACCTGAACGTGATGTTTTTTTTATTAAGAACGCCAAGAGTTTGACGCATGAACTGTGTTGTTGCTGGCTCCGTTTGGTAACCATGGTAACCAAACACCTTTGTCTGTCACTAGGGCTTTAACAGACTACTCGAGTAATCGACACATCGATTACTTGGACCTCTATCGAGTTTTTTAATTTCAAGTTGAGTATTCGTAGTGACGTCATCACGTCGCTAGCCTGGTTGAACCAGACCCTGTCCTTCACTTTGCTTCGGACTGTGCAGTGAAGGGAAATGAGAATTGAGCGGAGCTGTGCAGGAAGGCGAGGGCCAGGCTATCACGTCGCAGTTACAGAACAGAAAATGAATCAACTTCCTGTTTGGAGCGCGTTGCGAACCGGTGTTACACCATATTCTGTGACCACCGTATACTGTATTGTGACCATAGTGGGCGGTGTTGCATGCCCTGGTGCAGGTCACAGAATATGATGCAACACCGGGTTCAATGACCGAATCAGAACCAGCTTCCTCTGACCTTGTTTCACAAATATAAGGCAAAAAAAATTAATCTCTAAAACTAAACCTAATGCGCAGCACTACAGGCGGTGGTGCAGGGTGGTCAACCGCCCCACTGTTTTTAGTTTTGTTTTTGACGTGCCGCACATTTTTTTCACTTTTGCAGCTTAATAATAATAACTGAAAGTTATTCATTCAACCTTTATTTATACAGGCTAGCCTCGTTGAGTCACGGGGACTCATTTACAAGAGGGACCTGTCTCACTCACACCAAACAACCATCCACTCTCACACTCACACCTAGGGTCAATTTAGAGTCACCAATCAGCCTAACAAGCATGTTTTTTGGTCTGTGGGAGGAAACCGGAGTACCCGGAGGAAACCCACGCATGCACGGGGAGAACATGCAAACTCCACCCAGAAAGGCCCCGGACCGGGATTTGAACCGGCAACCTTCTCGCTGAGAGGCAGCAGCTCTACCAGTTGTGCCACCAGTAACTCATGTTCCCTGAAGGAAGGGAACGAGGTGCAACATACTTGCTATGGGAATTGTGCCCCAGCGCGATTACCTGAAGGAATATACTCACGCCTTTACAGCTAGGGGCGTCACCGCCGCGCCAGAGGCCCCGCCCTCTGGTTACTTAAGCAGCGTGCGCCCCTCCATCTTCCTCTTGAAGAGTGCACTTCACTGAGCTTTCAGCATTGAAAAGGGCCAGTTATGTTGCACCTCGTTCCCTTCCTTCAGGGAACATGAGTTATGGTGCATAACTTTCAGTTTCCTTTCAGTCATGTTCTCTCGGTGCAACATACTTGCTATGGGAACGTAATCCATTCACGCCCTTGAAATGCTCAGTAAAATGCATGCTAAGGAGAAACGTCTGCCTCTGATCAGTAGGCATCCCAAGGTTACTTTCTACTGAATGTTAGAAAGAACAGCCTGAGTGACGTCACCTGCAGTAACATCCAAACTGTAATGCCTTGCAAAAGTATTCAAGGAACTCCAATTCGCAGCAGCGCAGATGTCTGCAACTGGTATACCCTTGAACAAAGACCAGGAAGTGGCAAGGCCCCTAGTGGAGTGAGCGTGCACTCCAGAGGGTGCCTGCTGACCTTTACTACTGTAGGCCCTTTTAATGGCCTCAGTCACCCAGTGTGAGAGGCGTTGTTTTGATAGGGCTCTCCCGGTAGCAGGTGCTGCAAAGCAGACAAACAGTTGGTTTGTTCTTCTCCATTCGGCTGTTCTTTGCATGTAATAATAATAATAATAATAATCATTTTATTTAAAAGTGCCTTTCATGACACCCAAGGACACTTAACATACCAACACAGTGAATACAGATCAAACATTATCAGCGACAAATTGAAATATAAAATACATAAAGGATATAAAATGGAAGATAAAAATACTAGGGATGTCCCGATCCGATCACGTGATCGAAAACCGGGTCCCGATCACGTGACTTCAGACTCGACTCGACTCGGGCGTTACACACCGATCAGGGATCGGATATATATGTGTATATTTATTCTAAACACAAACGGGAATATTATATTAACTGTATGTTGAGTTACAGAGTCAAATTGTCTCGGAACAAAACATGCACAATAGTTTTGCAGCAGTGCCTACCGTAAAGCAGTGCCCGCTGTAAAGCGGTGACTGTCGTAAAAAAGAAGCGGAACGCGGCATTAACTTGAAGTGGAGGCAGCGATGTCTGTTGTGTGGAGATATTTTAAAGTGGATGACAAATGGAAAGTTCGTATTTCAAGAGAAGGTAAGGAAAAGGCTGCATTTAAACCTGATTAGGCACATCAGAAACAAACACCCGACACAATACACAGAGTTTAACCAGACGACGCAGCCGAAGACGAGCCAGCTCACGCTGCAAGAGACTTTATATTTATATTTAAAAACATACACTTCCTTCTGTGAAGCCACAGGACGAGAGTTAAGGAGTGCTGTTCAGAAAAGCATGTTACTAGCCTTATTTTATAAAACGGACACTTTAAGTTTCTTATTTGTTTACATGCCTGCTCAGGTTCTGGTTCTGCTCAGGTTCTGGTTCTGCACAGGTTCTGGTTCTGCACAGGTTCTGGTTCTGCTCAGGTTCTGGTTCTGCACAGGTTCTGGTTCTGCACAGGTTCTGGTTCTGCTCAGGTTCTGGTTCTGCTCAGGTTCTGCACAGGTTCTGGTTCTGCACAGGTTCTGGTTCTGCTCAGGTTCTGGTTCTGCTCAGGTTCTGGTTCTGCTCAGGTTCTGGTTCTGCACAGGTTCTGGTTCTGCACAGGTTCTGGTTCTGCTCAGGTTCTGGTTCTGCTCAGGTTCTGCACAGGTTCTGGTTCTGCACAAGTTCTGGTTCTGCTCAGGTTCTGGTTCTGCTCAGGTTCTGGTTCTGCACAGGTTCTGGTTCTGCTCAGGTTCTGGTTCTGCTCAGGTTCTGGTTCTGCTCAGGTTCTGCACAGGTTCTGGTTCTGCACAAGTTCTGGTTCTGCTCAGGTTCTGGTTCTGCTCAGGTTCTGGTTCTGCACAGGTTCTGGTTCTGCTCAGGTTCAGGTTCTGCTCGGTTCTGCACAGGTTCTGGTTCTGCACAGGTTCTGGTTCTGCTCAGGTTCTGGTTCTGCACAGGTTCTGGTTCTGCTCAGGTTCTGGTTCTGCTCAGGTTCTGGTTCTGCACAGGTTCTGGTTCTGCTCAGGTTCTGGTTCTGCACAGGTTCTGGTTCTGCTCAGGTTCTGGTTCTGCTCAGGTTCTGGTTCTGCTCAGGTTGTGGTCATGTTCTGGTATTTTAAGTTGAGCTGCTTATTTTAAATTAGACATTTATACTGTTGCACTAAACTTCAATGTGAAGAATTTTATTTTAAATCTTATTACTTGATTGTTCAATCTACCTCACAGAAGTACTCTGTTAAATGTTAAGGTAAATAAAATAAAAATGAAGGGACATCTGGATCTGTTTCTTTTTTTTCCCCTTCATTTTAAAAATGTATTTTAGAAGTATCGGATCGGGACTCGGTATCGGCCAATTCCTAAAATTAAAGGACTCGGACACGGACTCGGGGCCAGAAAAACCTGATCGGGACATCCCTAAAAAATACATTTAGTAAAATTAGTGATAAGCTAGTCTAAAGAGATGGGTTTTCAGGGCAGTCTTGAACAGAGAAAGGGAGGTGGTGTTTCGAAGGTCGGGCGGTAGAGCGTTCCAGAGGTGAGGGGCAGAGCAGGTGAAGGCCCTGCTCCCCATGGTGGAGAGGCGGGCAGAGGGTACATGGAGATGTAGTGAAGAGGAGGATCTGAGAGAGCGTGATGGGATGGAGATTTGTAGGAGGTCAGATAGATAAGGAGGGGCAAGGTTGTGGATAGATTTGAACGTGAGAAGTAGAATTTTGAAGATGATGCGTGATTTAACCGGGAGCCAGTGGAGCTGCTGCAGGACAGGAGTGATGTGGTTATAGTAGGAGGTTTGAGTGATGACACGGGCAGCTGAGTTCTGGACCATCTGTAACTTGTGGAGAGATTTGTTGGGGAGGCCGTAGAGAAGGGAGTTGCAGTAATCGATACGGGAAGTCACAAGACTGTGCACCAGGATGGCTGTGGAGCGGGGTGCGTAAAGCCCTCACTGGACAGAGAGCCTGTAGCCTCTCCTTATCCTTGTCCAGGATAGAGGCAGGTGGAAAAGAGGAAAGATCAAAGTCTAGATTCCTATAGTTCAAGGTCCAGACCTTGGGAGTGTATGCGGGATTAGACCTCAGTGTGACCTTTGACCCGTCTGGGGCGAATCTGGTACATATTGGATCCATAGATAATGCATGGAGGTCACCCACGCGTTTCGCCGAGCAAAGTGCCAGGAGTAAGGCTGTTTTATAAGATAATATATCTATTGTAGTCTCACTCAATGGCTCGAATGGGGGGCCGCATAGAGCCCCCAAAACCAAACCGAGGTCCCAACCGGGAGTTAGGATCCTACTGGGTGGTTTAGATCGAAAGAAACCCTTCATAAATCTTATTATGATTGGGTATGCTCCAGGTGTCCTGTTTCCCCAGCCTTCATGACAGGCAGAAATAGCTGAAAGGAAGACTTTAATCGTTGAATGAGAACGACCCTTTTCCAAGAGATCCTGGAGGAAGGTCAAGATTTGGACCAGGTTGCATGCATAAGAAATAATATTTCTCTCTGAGCACCAGGCCTCGAAGATACGCCATTTTTGGACGTATAAGGATTGTGTTGACCCTGCGCAAGCATTCTGTATGGTTAATACCACGTTCTCGGGCAGGCCTGTCGCCATCAGCCTGTTTCTTTCAGCTGACAAACTGAGACTTCTGGCAGTTTTTGGCCTGGGGGCCCACAGCACCTCCTCTGGTGAACCAGAGACCAACAGTCCCTGGTTGTCCACCAGGTTTGGGAGAGGGCAGCTTGTCCCTGAGTTGTCCTGCTCAGAGATAATTGAGGACAGGCACAACCTGTCATCTTCGTTAGACAGTTTTGGAGGAGAATTATTCTTATCCTCCTCCAAATTATGGGGCTGCAGACCACGTAGGCGAGCAGACCTCCTTACTCCAGTCCTTTTAGTGGCGTGGTGTTGACCATTGGTCCTTGGCTTTGATGAAGCTCTGGTGCCAGGCAAACTGACCGGATCCCGACTATATTTTAAAGACAGTTTTGGATCAGCACGTAGAAACAGGTCACGTGCTGCCTGACTGCTGCATGAGTTTTGCGTGTCCCTTGTTAATAACAAAGTAACATTTGCCACACAAAAACATGGGGGGGGTTCCTTTTAGTCTTGGTGATAAGGAGTGCAGTTCCCCTCACCCAACAGGAAGGGGAATCTGATTACATACAGACTTGTTTTTGTTTGCAGCCAGCTGAACACAGCTTCCCTGAAGGTGTGAAGCTTTAAGCTGCATGAAGGTGCCTGAAGCAGCCCCCCTGTCGAGAGACGTTGTCAACTCGGCTCCTTGAGCTGCGGCCACGTCACGTGTCCGTCTGTTTGGTGTGTCGGCTGTCTCGCCTTTGATAATGGGGCGAGAGCCTGAACACGTGACCCTCCTTACCTGCCTCTGTAAGGGGCGGGGAGGGTGTTCACAGACGCCACTGTGTCTGCTCACCGCAGATGAAACAGAGGCAGTCTGCCGGGGCTTATTAAATATTCTAACACCCCGTGGGCCGTGAGGGAGGGGAAAGAAAAAAAACCTCCCTTTATGACGGCATGCAGGTCAGAAGGATCTGCTTTGCTGGGAGAAGCTGTGTGTGTGTGTTTTTTTTTTTTGAGTCAATAAAACAGAGTTTTGCTGTTTCATGATTTTATTTGTGCTTACGTGACATGACGTATATGCTTTTAAGTCACTCACAGCAGGGAGGGCATGATTGGTGCATGCTGAGAACAAACCAGCTTTTTGTACAGTGTTACAAATAAAGTCTGGGTTTAAGCGGATCATTCCCGTTACCGCGTGGGCGGGTGACCGTGTTACATGAAAACGTGAGCCTGGTTCATCAGGCCCGTTTCTGTCTGTTGTCGCGACTCGCCGAAGAGGCCCTGTGTTTGGACATTTGGCGAGGGACAAACCTGTTCTTGTTCCAGGCGTGCTCGTTACGAGGGGGGCCAGAAGGGGGTCTCTGTCTGGGCTCCTCCTCGTACGTTGGCCGCTTTTGCGGTGGAGCACGCGTCGTCGAGTGGTGCCTAGGTTGGGCAGGTCTTCCCCCCGCATTTTCCCTTGGGGGGGCGAAGCTTCTACGGGTGATCCCCACCCGGAGAGCCTCTGCCTGTCTGCGTCTTTGGTCCAGTTTCTTCTGAATCCGTTCCAAAGCTTTTCCAAACAGCCCTTCTGGCTGTATCGAGTGATGGAGAAAAGGCACCTTTTGTCCCTCGGGTAAGTCCGTCAGTGTCATCCAGAGATGGCGGGTCGCAATGACCACCTCCGCCATCCCTCTGCCCTGAGCAACCGCAGCAGTCCCCATCATTCGGAGCACGAAGTCAGTTGTTCTGCGGGCTTCCTCCAGCAATTCGGCAGCCGCCTGCTTGTCCGTTGCTACTTGAAGCTGCTGCAGCTTTTCTGCCAGGTAGGCTTGCATCAGCGCGGACGCGTTCATGGCGCGCGCCGCAAGTCCTTGAGCCCTGTAGCATTTCTCGAGGAGAGACGCCGAGGCCCGGCAGGCCCTGCTGGGAAGAGTTGGTTTTGCTCCTGAAGAGTTTGGGGCCAGGTGAGACGCCAGAGTGTCCTCTATTTGAGGCACGTTAGCTAAACCCACCTCGTCCATTCCATCCACGTCGAGAAATTGTGAGAGGGGAAGAAGCATAGGGGCTCGTGGGTGAGTCCAGGTGCGTGTTAGTTCCGTGAGAAAGTCTGGGAACACAGGCTGTTGCTTTGAATAAAAGTAATTTCCCGCCAGCCTCGTAACCTGTTGGCAAGGCGGGGGTTCGGGCCAAGGCACCTGTAGCGCGTCCGTTGCTCTGTGGCACAGTTCAAACAGAGCAGGGATGGATGAGACCGTGTCCAGGAGAGCGGGTAGGGGGGTCTGGGCGAGTGCGTCACCCTGATCCTCCACCTCTGCGTCCGCCTCCTCCATTGAAAATTCACCCGAGGCCGAGATCGATAACTCGTCGTTGTTCATCATACCCTGGGTGTCTAACTCGATGGTCAGGTCCTCCATGTTGGCCAACGCGTCGAGGGTGTCACCCCATTCGACCCGCGTGCTGTCGTGTAAAGCCATACTCTCCAACTCCGGAGTAGGGGTGAGAGGCTCCGTGGTGTCTGCGTCCGCAGAGGTGGCCGAGGTCCCTATGGCTTTGGCGACAATGTCGACCCGATGCCGCAGCACTGCATCCATCATGATGCTGCAGTGTGGGCAAAAGTCAGGTGCGTCCAGCGCAGTTTTTGCATGAAGCATTCCCAGGCAGACAGGACAGGCCTCGTGGGTGTCCGTCGCCGTGAGATAAAAACCACAGCCACTTGGGCAGGGGCGCGAGGTGGGGCTTGCCACCGTGGTGGTCTTCCTTGGAAGTTTTGCTTTCCGCTTCCCCTTCTCCGGAGCCATTCTGTCCGAGACGAGGCGAGCGAGTCCTTCCAAAATTATTTTCCTTCTTTCTTTAGATGTCTCCTCCGTCGTGTTGCTTTCGCTGGCCAGCCCGCTAGTTTGACGTAGCGAGGCAGCTTTTTTTTTAATGGCGTAGTTAGTGTCGTCGCGAAGCAATCTGTAGAGAGAGGAGAGAAAACTTCGGGGTTAGGTGGAAAAATGCTGGACTAGGCTTGCTAGTCCAGCAGTACGAAGGAAATAATTCTCTGTGCGCTCTGTGTAGGGAGCGATCTCACCTCGAAAGAGCGATGAAGGCACCAGAGAAGTCCCGCGAAGAGGTAGTTCAGGTTTAAGTGAGGTGAAGGGCAAAAAAGAGGAAGATGGAGGGGCACACGCCGCTTAAGTAGCCAGAGGGCGGGGCCTCTGGCGCGGCGGTGACGCCCCTAGCCGTAAAGGCGTGAGTATATTCCTTCAGGTAATCGCACGGGGCGCAATTCCCATAGAAAGTATGTTGCACCGAGAGAACATGACTGAAAGGGAATTAACAGTTTTGGGTTTCCTGTGAATTGCTTCTCTGTTTTTTGCAGATGATGTGGTCCTATTGGCTTCATCAGATCGTGATCTACAGCTTTCACTGGAGCGGTTTGCAGCCGAGTGTGATGCGGCCGGGATGAGGATCAGTTCCTCCAAATCCGAGGCCATGGTCTTGAGCCGGAAAAGGGTAGCATGCCCTCTCCGGGTCGGGGAGGAGGTCCTGCCCCAAGTGGAGGAGTTTAAGTATCTCGGGGTCTTGTTCACGAATGAGGGAAAACTGGAGCGTGAGATCGATAGGCGGATAGGTGCAGCATCCGCAGTGAAGCGGGCGCTGTACCGGTCTGTCGTGGTGAAGAGAGAGCTGAGTCAAAAGGCAAAGCTCTCAATTTACCGATCGATCTACGTTCCCACCCTCATCTATGGTCATGAGCTTTGGGTTGTGACCGAAAGAACGAGATCTCGGATACAAGCGGCTGAAATGAGTTTTCTCCGCAGGGTGTCTGGACTCTCCCTTAGAGATAGGGTGAGAAGCTCAGTCATCCGGGAGGGACTCGGAGTAGAGCCGCTGCTTCTCCACATCGAGAGGAGCCAGTTGAGGTGGCTCGGGCATCTGGTTAGGATGCCTCCTGGACGCCTCCCTGGTGAGGTGTTCCGGGCATGTCCCACCGGGAGGAGACCCAGAGGAAGACCCAGGACACGCTGGAGGGACTATGTTTCTCGGCTGGCCTGGGAACGCCTTGGGATTCCCCCAGAGGAGCTGCTCCAAGTGGCTGGGGAGAGGGAAGTCTGGGCCTCCCTACTTAGGCTGCTACCCCCGCGACCCGACCCCGGATAAGTGGAAGAAGATGGATGGATGGGTTTCCTGTGACTTATTTGCTGTAAGATAAATGGTAGGAGCCTCATATATGCTCCCAATGTTTTGTTGGTCTGTTTTTTGGAAATAATAAATTACTATTTTTTTTGCGGTTTTAATTAGTTAATTATTTTCTGCATCCTGAGATCCTATGACATCATCAACTACTCGAGCTCTACTCGAGAATTATTATGTTAATGTCGAGTTTAAAAATTATGTACTCGTTCAACCCCTATCTGTCACTCCCTGAGTGACGTCAGAGGCAAACTGTGAAGGAAACCTCAAAGAGTCTCTGAAGGTCCTGCTTTGGTTCAGGACCCGGTTCGACCCACAAATTCCTCACAGTCTGTTTGTTGTTCTGGGACAAGGAACTCAAGTCTGGGGGTGGGGGTGTAGTGCCTCCAAAAACCAGTGATTGAAAGAGTTTAGTGCCATCCAAGCCTTCAAAAGGTAAAACAAGTATTTTATACAAGTACCACAGAGAAATACTGCAGTACCACTGAAGGTAAATGAGACGTATTTATTGATGTGAGCCCTTGAGGTTCAAAATGAGCCCTTGAGGTTCAAAAGATTTACCTGACTAAATAAAGGTTGAATGAATGAATGAATGATGTAAAAACATTTTTAAAGCTCACTTTCATCACATGTCCAACTCCAGCATCAGCCATGAAAGACTTAAACATATTTTTTATTTCTTCAGAGTTTGAAGCTTTAAAATGTGTCTGAACATGAACTGGAACAAAATTAATTCTTAAAAATTTACATTTATTTAATTCATGGTACATCTAATTAATTTAATAATTCAATTTTATATTTAATGATTTAATGATGTACTGAATAATTAAATGATACTGTATAGTTAAATATTATGTGATTGTTGGTATTTATTTATTTATTTTAGTTACCATACATTCCACCCTCCATGAACTGAATGACTTTGATTGAATGTTAAAGGTTAAACAAACAGAAACAAAAGTAAAAACGTATAAAAAGCTTTTACTTAAAGCTTAAAATAGCAAAACAAAAGGCTCAGATTAATGAAAGTGTGGCTAAAAGCTAAGATGAGCAAAACAGTCGCTAAAAGGTTAATGATACATAAATAAAGTAAATATGATGAAGTAGACATCAGAGAACATTTTATTTATTATTATTTGTAAATAAAGTTAACTTGTTCAAAATGTACAGAGCAGTAAAGTCACGGTGGACCGGTCCGGATCAGGCTGAACGGTTTGATCCATGAAAAGTGCAGCAGGTCTGCACACATGGAGTGTGAAACGTGCAAACGCTGAGTCAGCGTGCTCTCTGCATCTGGACCTTCTACGGCCAGATGAGGGACACGCTGATCACATGAAGGAACCAGAATAAACGGCGCCTGTATGTTGTCTCCGTGTGAAGGACGCTGCAGCAGCTGCTCGTCCACATCATCTCCAGAGGTATTTATACATTTGCTCTTGGGTCTGTTTCCTGCAGACAGCTTTCTGTGAATTCCTTCAATGCCACACATTCAGAGGGGTCAGGAGTGGGGACGATCTTAGGGGGACATCCACTCCAGTCCCCCTCGAGTGACATCAGTTTCCCTTTTTGTCCCTCGTCACGGAGCGAAGAGCCGGGACTGGAAATAAACTCTGTCTGTCCGTGCACGTTGTGAACATGATCGATTGAAAACGACGTCAGGGTGCAGGGATGTACATGTAGATATCATATGCAGATATGTAGATGGGTATATGAATGAATATGAATGTATATGTATGTATACTGTAAATATATTTGTAGGTATGGTATGTTTATTTATGGAAATCTACTGCAAGGTCATGAATGTTATTAGTCTTTATGCATGTGTTGCTGTGTTCTGTCATGTACTTTGCAGGATTGCAGATTGAGGTTGGGTGTGTTTACCTTGTGCTTTTTTTGTGGATAATTGTTGTTTTGTTGTCTTACTTTCTGTCTTTCCTTTCTCTCTATTAAAAAAATTAAAAAAAATAATGAAAAAAAATTATCGGTGTGAGAGGATGGCTGTAAGGTGAGAAGGGAGGCCATCTATAAAAGGCAAAAAAAAAGAGAAAACGACGTCAGGGACTGACCTCCTGCGCGAGGCCGCATCAAGCTGCCATGTCAAATCCAAGATGGCCTCCAGGTTTCTATGTGTTGAAATGGAAACTGACCAACTCTGTGTCTGAAGAAACGACACTTCCTGAAAGTAAAGTTTCTTCAAACTAATTTTAGATTAATAGAAAATCTGTGGGCGTTCTGGTTTCCTGCCTGCCACACCCACTCTCTCCCACACCCACACCCACACCTGAGCCTGAGCTGGAGGACGCTCTGCACCAAAGCTTCTGCCAGATGGTCCTTCAGCGCTGGGATGTCTGTAACGGTAACGCTGATGGACAGCCTCTGACATTTGTTTTCTAAGAGGAGATCCTGTTTGTATTCTTCTGCATCGACTCCCTGGAGTCCTGGAGTCTTCCAGGCTTCCAAGGCCTCATGCTTCTCAAGTCTTATGCCCCTTTTCCATTAGTACCGGTACGGCCCAACTGGACCCCACTTGGCCTGGTTCTGAGGCTTTTCCATTAGTACCGGTACTTAAGAACTTACTAAAATGGTAAATGGTAAATGGAGCTTATTTATATAGCGCCTTCCAGCCCCCTCTGAGGAGCCCCAAAGCGCTTTACAATACGAGCCATCTACCCATTCATACACACATTCATACACCGTTAGTGGTAGCCTGCCTTGTAGGGCGCTATCCAGACCTACCGGGAGCAACTCGGGGTTAAGTGTCTTGCCCAGGGACACAACGACACATGGTGGGCGGATGCGGGACTCGAACCTCCGACCTTCCGATTGGGGGTCGACTGCCATTACCATTGTGCCACAGGATCCTCTGCTCTGTGGTTCTAACCAGAACAAGTAGGTACTAAAACGTGACGTCAGAACACTGTCTGTCCCTGATTGGTCGGGGGCGGAGTCACTGAATCTTCCAGAAACTTTTCAAAACATTGAGCCACCATTTACAATTTAGACTCACTCTGATGGTGTCCCAACTTCCAGCCCAAACCTCCAGCCTGAATCCTGAACCTTCTGCTCCTCTCTCCAGTGTTGCTTACCTCGACACAAGTCTGAACCTCCTCCTGGACCTCACGTCACTCCCCTCTGGCTCCTACAACAAAGACATTCGGGTCCTCTCTCCATGACTAATTCTCCCAGAACTTCTTCAAAGACTCACCTTGTCCCTCCTTCCTTTTCAGCCCTGAACTCAGAACCTGGAAATGCAGACACTTACTGTCTCCCTGTCTCCAGTGTTCCTTCAGTCTGCCACCCGGGGTCATTATAACTTTAAAATCATGTTATAATCTTGTTGCCAAGGCCACCACTGGCCACCCCCTGGCTCCACCACTGCACCTGCGGTGAATGAAACTGCTCGCTCCAGGATCTGTCAGTGTGCTCTGCATCAGACAAGGAAAAACAACTCTGTGTGTTCTCTGGGTCTGAGGGTGATTGACAGCTCAGGAGGCTGTTCACTGGTCAAACTGGAACAGAGCGGTCCGTTTTTGCGCCGCCTCTGGCTGTTCATAAACACAGATGGAGCCACGGCTCTCTCAGACGGGAGCTTTCAGAAACGAAGTGAGCGTCGGGGAACCAGAAGAG
>JBBPBX010013434.1:1407-52400 GCA_038048925.1 Garcialebias charrua
ATATATATATATATATATATATATATATCTTGTAACAGTTTATGCAAAGCAGAAACATGATGTCTGTGCTGCTTTAATGTTGGTATGAGACGTAGTTTATAGTTTTATTACCTGATAGAGACGACCACTCTGTTACTTCTGAGGGACCCTCAGGAGGAAGCGAAAATAATCCGGTGGAGCTCGTCAAAGAAAGACAGGCCACTTTGTTACTTCACCCTTCTTTGAACGATATAAAATTATGGCAAGTGCTGCACTGAGCTCAGCTGACTGGCCATTTTATTAAAGTTAAGCACGCTTTTGACGGCAGCACAAACACTTCTTCTTCACAGGTTTTTTTTCTTCTTCTTCTTCAGTTTGTTGGCGGATTGCAAGCAACTGATAGGTGCATACCGCCACCTATTGAGCATGAGTGTGCATGCAGCACATGGTCTCTTACCCTAAAGCCCGAGATACACTCGAGCGTCCTCACGGTACGCCTATACGCAGCGTACGTACGTCAAGGCAAAAGCGTAGCCCCGCGTAGCCCCTCAGGGCATGTACGCGCAAAGCTTTTTTTTTACGTCCGCGTGCGCAATACGCGGTGTCTGACCATAAACTTCCCCGGCGCCGGACTGTTTTGTATGTTACACAAATGAAATAAATTCCCCTTCTTTATCGCTGATCGGGCCTTTTCTTTTGTTTTTTTGCCTAAAGTCAAGTAACCGCTTCTTCCTCCGTTCACTCCATGAATGAAATGAATGAATTCAGGTCCTACCTGGGTGCGCAATGTTTTAAATATCCCTGGTGGGCTGTGTGCTGCAGGAAAAGCACTCCCTGTTATTATTTTTATTTCTGAGAGAACTTTTTACAACATATATAGTAGAAACACCGCATGAACACCGCCGCGGTCTTCAAGGAGCTACATGAGCTGACTGAGAAAGCTGTCTGTCAATCATTTCAGTAGGCGTGTCAGCAAGTGACCAATCAGCGAGCTCAGTTGAGTCCCCTCCGTGCGCAGCTGCTCATATTACAACAAGGAGAACGCGAGCTTTTTAAAGCTGAATAGTTTATGAAGTATAGCAGCAAAACACATGCGCACAATATGCGCGCGTAGAGTGGCGTACCTGAGGACGCTCAAGTGTATCTCGGCCTTGACTGTACAGTACATGTATTTTTCTTTTAATGTTAGTGTTTTGTAAAAATATAAGCAGTGCTTTTCTTATTCTTGTTGTTTTGTCCTTATCCCCTTCGTTTCCTAATATTATTATTATTTATTTATTTATTTATTTATTTATTTATTTATTTATTTATTCATTTATTTAGAAATAGCGCCCCCTGGTGGAAAAGTCACGGGTTGCCACTGATCCCAAGTCTCATTTCTGCCTTATTGGTTTCCCTTTAGAACCTGTTTCTTCTCATCATTTGTTGTCCATCATCCTTCTTTTTTTTAGCTATGGGATATTAATAATAATAATAATAATGAATTTAATTTATAACACTGAAGGAAACATGAGGGAGACCACCATATTGTGTCTTTAAACAAGTAGGGTGCCACCCAGATGTAAAGGATTTTATCAGGGGTCAGTATTAAGCTGACCTCTTTATCCTTAATTAATTACTTATTCAGATTGAATAGTAATTTCACGGATTCTTTTCTTTTTCAGTTTACCCAATATTTCTGTGATCTTTATGATGGATAAATAAATAAAGCCATTAAGTGACAGAGACGTTAACTTAGTTTGGTATGTCAAAGACACTACCATTTATTTAAAATAAATCAACTAAATTAACACCATTACACTTGATTGACATGATTTCACTTTCTTGCAATTTAACACGTCAGCACATTTAAATTGTAACACAACAGACATAAATACAGGATGTTAACATATTTAGTCTGAGGCTCTATGACTTAAATAGTTTCCAGCTTAGAATTGAGGGGAAAGGAAATAGGAGGAGAGATGGTTTAAAAGAAATTGTCTTGAGCATGTTACCAGAAGTGACACTTCCCATCAGATTTCTGCTGAAATCCAGGTACGTTTGTAAACAGCTCTTTACCTTTGACGACGAGTCTGATAAAGAGATGACACCAGCCTTTCAGATGCACAGAGTCCTTCAGGCCCAGCACGTCCGAGCCGGTTCTCGTTTACGTTTTCAACGTCTCCTGGGATCCGCGTCGATCATCAGAAAATATGTCAGCTACTGGCCTCTGACTTCAAGATAACTATTCCAGGAAGGAATAAACAAAGTTTTGAGCTTACGCTCATTCGAAGTGGACTCATAACAACATGTTATTAGTCCTTAACTGGATGACGTGTCCTTAGCGTGTGACTAAACGTCCATCCAGCTCTTTGGGAAAGTTCACATCTCTTGAAGTTCCCAGCAGACTCTGAATAACTCAGCTTAGCTTAGAACCTTAAAGCTCCACTGACATGTTCTTTTAACTTTTCAAAAAATGGCAGAACATATATAAATATTAAGATAGACCTCTGACCGTTTTTGCTAAAATAATGTTCAATGAATGAAATTTCCTCTCAAAATATTTTAAATTTAGCGCCGTTTTTTTAGACCGTAAATCCGGATTTTCCGGTCACGTGTCAGCAGAACCGATCTGACGTCACGTCCGATACTGAACTCTGCTCAAACCGTACATTGAATGGACAAAAATATAAACGCATCCGTCGAATTTAGCCAATTAAAACTACATTTTAGCGATTTGGCTTCAGTTTGGGGAAAAAAAAGTTATTTTGAGTGATGCACAACGAACGGAAAGGTTTATATTCTCCGTATTGCTTTTTTTTTTCAAGGGAGGTTTCACATTGAGCACCAGATGGCAGCAGAGCTATCGTGATAACTCTTACAGAAGCAACACGGAGAATATAAACCTTTCCGTTCGTTGTGCATCACTCAAAATAACTTTTTTTTCCCCAAACTGAAGCCAAATCGCTAAAATGTAGTTTTAATTGGCTAAATTCGACGGATGCGTTTATATTTTTGTCCATTCAATGTACGGTTTGAGCAGAGTTCAGTATCGGACGTGACGTCAGATCGGTTCTGCTGACACGTGACCGGAAAATCCGGATTTACGGTCTAAAAAAACGGCGCTAAATTTAAAATATTTTGAGAGGAAATTTCATTCATTGAACATTATTTTAGCAAAAACGGTCAGAGGTCTATCTTAATATTTATATATGTTGTGCCATTTTTTGAAAAGTTAAAAGAACATGTCAGTGGAGCTTTAAGAAAGAACTCTGAAACTTGTCTCTTTCCAATTGGTTCAGAAGAAACAGTCGAGGAGTTCACTTGCCGTTATCACGACCCAAGGTTACAGCCAGCAGCAGAGAGAAATGTTTAGGAAAAAGACAGACGCATAGACTCCAAGAGGTAAAATACTTGGATTAGCGTTGTAAGAATTAATGAGGATGTCAATATTAATACTGACCTCCTTTTTATCTTAATTAATCTACTTATTCAGATTGAATAGTAAATTCACGGATTCTGTTCTTTTTCAGTTTACCCAATATTTCTGTGATCTTTATGATGGATAAATAAACAAAGCCATTAAGTGACAAAGACGTTAACTTAGTTTGATATGTCAAAGAGACACTATCATTTATTTAGAATAAATCAACTAAATTAACACCATTACACTTGATTGACATGATTTCACTTTCTTTCAATTTAAAACGTCAGCACACTTAAATTCAACACAACAGACATAAATATTGGATGTTAACATATTTAGTCTGTGGGCTCTTTTAGCTTAAAAATATAGTTTCCAGCTTAGATAGAGAGGGGAAAGAGTAGGAGGAATAAGAGGTTGGAGAGATTAAGTTATTTATCTCGAGTGTAACCAGAGATGACACATTCCATCCGACTTCGGCTAAATCCCAGGTACGTTTGTAAACCGCTCTTTACCTTTTGACGATGCGTCTGATAAAGATATTGCCAGCCTCCCAGGTGCACGGAGTCCTTCCGGCCCTCGTACGTCTGAACTGGTCGTTTACTTCCAACGTCTCCTCGGATCCGCGTCAGCCGTCAGAAACATGTGGCAGCTTCTGGCTGACTTCAAGACGAGATGTTTCTCAAAGGAAGTTCATTAAGAACTTTGGAGCTTTTGCTCGGGGAACTGGATGGAGACGTCCATCAGTTCTAGCTGACAAGTTAGTCTTTGGCTCTTGACCAAGCTTGACCAGCTGCAAGGCAGAGAGCTTTCAGGTCTCTGTCCATTCAAACTCTCTGTCCATTCAAAGACTGCGTAGACTCATAACAGCCTGTTATCAGTCCTTAGCTGAAGACGCCGGTCGTTAGCTCTTGACCACACGTGTCCAGCTCTTGGGAAAGTTCACATCTCTTGCAAGTTCCCAGCAACTCTCGAGCGTTCTCGCACAGTTTGAACTTAAAAAGACAGGAACACAGAGAGGAGTTCACTTGCCTTATCATACCCAAGGTTAAAGCCAGAGCAGAGGGAAATGTTTAGGAACAGACAGAGAAAGCTGGAGCCTTGTTCATGAAAAACAACTGATTAAACTGTCTTCTTATTTCTAAACAAAACAGTCGGGTCTCTGTGACCCGATATTTCCCTTTAACACAGCAGTGGACACAGTTTAACTCTCACAGAATAACACAGCTTAAAAAGCACACATCATGAAAATGACAAAAGTTATTCTTTTGATCACATTAGAATAAAATCAAAGATAGAAATAGTCTCTTTTGGTGACTATATTTATCAGATTATAGCTAAATGAATGATTTTGTAGTAAATGTCTTGCTTCACTGAGAGGTCAGTAAAGGTCATCACTGGACAGTTCAAAAGTACACAGGTGTCTTAAAAGTGGACAAGGTCATGTCCACTACATCTCCCCCCTTTTGGAAGCCATCGCCAGTCCTTGGGGATGGGGTCCAACACGAAAGGAAACCTTGAACTGTCTTTGATCTTGAAGTAATCCAGCAAGTGGAAAAGAAAAATCAAAAATTATAATCCCATAAAGTTTTGGAAATTCCATACTGTTCAGAGGTAATCCCATTGCGAAAAGCTTTTAATCCTTCGGAAAACAAAGTCTGTTAACTCTTGGAAAACAAAGTCTGTGATCCTTTGGGAAACAAAGTCTTATAATCCACAGCGGTAATTCCATAGCAGTAATTCCACAACGATTAGCTTTGTTGATTGATCAGCACCAATTGTTTTCATAATCAGCATGTAGAGGGGATCCCTCGATTGACGCAGAGGAGGCGGCCCTTGGACGAAGGTTGAAGACCAAGCGTTGGAGCTGCAGGTCCCACATCGAAGGTTGTTGGCTGGTTGGTTTCCAGTCAGTGCCACTCTGGTTCTATGTGTCATGCAATTATGTGGATTTTTAAGGTGGGCTTATGATTGGGATTTTACATTAAGCCTTACCTATATGCACCTGGTATGTAAGCTATCATGGTTTAGATCAGCTACACTTACCAATTAAGGGGTGGATCAATTCTGTAAATTAGATATAGGGATTTGTACCTATAAAATTTTGGAGGGCTTCTGTAACGAAGGCCTCTAATTCCAAACTATTCCTCCATTCATTACTTAGTTTAGGTTAAACTAAAATAAAAATGAAATATAGTTTGATCTAAATGTCTGTTGTCTTTTAGACGAACGACGTAGGATTTGGTATTCCTAATCAATTTTGAAGTCTATGGCGAGACTCATCAAAATGAATAGGTAATCTAGAATAGAAACGATCGAATCGGTTCAATTTAGAAATTATGAGACCAGTGTAGTTTATTGTACCTTGAGTAGCTTTAAACTACATTGACTCTTCGACGATTGAGATTTAATAAAACGAACTGCATGTTGGCAGTATATGGTTCTAAGTTCAAATTGGACAATGCGACTTATAGGGTGGGAAATATGGTAGTTTAAACCTGATTAGTTTATTTACTAACTTGTGTTTGGACGACCTTATTATCCCATGAAGTCGGTGAGTTTGTGAGATCTTTGTCTTTTGTGGAGTCATTGAACGCCTTGTAAGGTTTGATCTGATTTCGATGTACCCATTTAGCAATTGGCTCTTTGCGGCCTTTGCTGATTTTGATTTCGTAGACGACTGAGGACACTTTGTCTGTTATCAGATGAGGTCCAGTCCACCTGGGCATTAGTTTGCGGGCGAGAGTTCCGGTCTCGGACCCTCCTTTCCCGGTTGCTGGGGCGAACGTATAGTACCAGACTCTGTCTCCCACTTGGAGTTCATTGTGAGAGGCCTTCTGGTCATAGTACGCCTTACGTCCTTCAGCGGATCTTTCCAGGTTTTTCTGGGCGAAAGCAAAAGTGTTTCTGAGGTGTACATTCAAATCTTTGTCTTTGGCATGGCCTAACATCACCCCCCTTTGGTCATGGGGGACCACGAACACAGGTGAGGACGTCCGTCCATGGGCACAAGTTAGGATGCCACCGTTTAGTTTAAGCTGTTCGCGCAGCTGAGAGAAGACGGTACACAGGAATCGTTTAGGTTTTGGCCAACGTATCTTCTTACGTTTACCTCTTTCCGCGTAATTCAGGTGTGTCACAACTGTCGGCGCAATCGCAGGTGTGTCTGATTGTACAGACTGCGACAGGTCACTGTCGTTGTGTGTGTCTTCCCACTTCTTGACTGAAGAGGGGCTCTTTGAGTCTGTAAAAACTATGTCATTTCTGATTAGTTCTAGACACAAATGTCCCTGAACCAAGGTTTCATCGAAAGCTTGGCTGATAGCCGATTTACCTGTCCCAGGGGACAGTACAGCAACCTCGGTGTGGGGTCCTTGGATCTCCACACCTTTCTCTACCTGTGGTAGGTAATGTGAGTTTGCCCCCTTCTTGTCTGATGAGGGGTCCTCGTAATCTGCAACAATGATGTCCAAGTGACTGTCAGCGTTTGGATGACTGTCATTTTCTGGACTCAGATGCCCTTGAACCAAGGTTTCATTGAAAGCTTGGTTGATTGCCGAATTACCTGTCCCAGAGGACAGTACAGCGTCTTCGGTGTGGGATCCTTGGATCTCAACACCTTTCACTACCTGTGGTAGGCAGTGGTCAGGGAGTGCTGAATGTGTCAGCTCACAGAGGAGGTTCTCTTGTTGGGCCAGAGTTTGGTCCAACTTTTGGGTCTCTTCTGTCTCACCTGTAGTTGAAGGTTCACTTACCGGGCTCTCGTCCTCGGATGAGCAGTCCCTTGTGTCCTCTGCGGTACCTGCGGTTAGGCAGTCTGTATCGCAACTAGGAAGCACTTTTATTGGCAGGGGTTTTCTCACTGTGCTCCACATTTTCCGTCGACCATAATCTATAATCGCGTTGAAGCGGTTTATAAAATCTTGGCCAACCAAAAATGGGAATGAGTCAAGTTTAGACACGTACACCGGGTGGTGTATTGTCATTTCGCCAATCTGCATGTGAACCATAGCCATAGCTGTTAGGGTTGTTCTCGTCTCTGCGAGACCCTGTAGCTCAATAGCACATTTCTCAAAGGGTATTTGCCTGTCAACACCGTTAGCGGCGGTCCTCAGCTCCTCGAACAGCTTGGCCGACATAATAGTTATATCAGAACTGCCATCCAGGAGGGCTTCACGCTCAAGGACACCTTCCAGTGTGATAGGCAGGTAAGCTTTCTTAGCCACCCCCCTTTGTATAAAGTTACACAGAAACCTCACAGGTCTTGGCCCACGTTTCTGTTCACGTGTGACTCTGTCTGTGTAATCTTGTTTACTGTCAGCATCTTGTTGGCTGTCAGCATCATGACCTTCAGGATGTTGTTGTGTGTCAGCAATTGGTTTGCTGTCAACATCCATGGCAATGTTGGTAGTAGCGTGCGCTGAGTTATCCATGTGCTCTGAGTTATCAAAGACAAGGTCACACATTGTACCAGTTTGGTCATCCTCTGTATCATTCAAGTTTTCAAACAACCAACTTTTGTCCACTATCTCCTCAGAGCTTAGTGGTGCGTTGCCTTTTTCCTGGAACTTCTGTGACCTTTTGCTACTCCCGGACTGTCCAGTCCGCAGTGCGGGGGCAGGGCCTTTGCTCGGTGTAGACCGCGGAGGGTCACTTAAAGAGCGGGCGTCCACCGTTTGTGGTTTTTTGCTTATCTCGGGCAGCTTCGTCCGAGGTGCAGGGACAGGACGTGTGCTCGTCCTTTGAAATCGTTTTATGTACTCTGGGTCTTGTCTGAGCCACTCTGGCTCATTGTTCCAGCGGGCAGGTTCCTGTTGTGGTTTGTTAGTTTGAAAAACATGTTTTTTCTCGCCTTTTTTAGGAGAGGGAGTTGATGAACTTGTCCCTTCCAGCTCCAGCGAGTGGGATTTGACCTTTTTTTGGTAATGTAGTTCACGCTCTGGTTTTGTTTTTAACCAGATCGGGTCAGGGAGTTGACGAACATCAAAACCATTTATAGCACGCCGTTTTATTTTTAATTGCTCAATCTCACTTTTTAACTCAAGTTGTTCTTGTTGAAAATTTTCTCTTCTGCGAATGTTATCTTGCCTGAACAATTCAAGTATTTCTGTGTGCAGCTGTAAAGCTTCATCACAATCGTTATCTCCCATCTTTTTGTTTTGAATTCGTTTGATCTCACGTTTTAACTTAAGTTTTTCTTGTTGAAAAGTTTCTCTTCTGCGAATGTTACTAAGCCTTAACGATTCAAGCTTTGCTGTGAGCAGCTGTAAAGCTTGATCATAATTGTTATCTCCCATCTTTTAGTTTTGATTTTGTGTGAAAAAAATCAAAAGATTGTTCTCATGTTAGTGTTTGCAAATAAATATTCACTTTTAATGTAGCACTGAGTCAAATAAACTAATCAGCTGAGGTTTACGCGTTTCACTGTGTAATAAGTATTCATAGGTACCTTATTTCAGGTTTTTACCCTCAATGAACTTTGTAAAAGTTAAATGCACTCTTGCAGTGTTAACTTTAAAATAGAACTTACGTTCAAACAACAGTTACTAACTAACCCAAGCAGCCTGATTTCCGTTTTTCTTACTCAAACGCTTATAAAAGAGGGCTGACTTAAATGCAATGACTTCACTAAAATGTGACAGGATGCTGCTTGAGCATGCCTTTAAAAAGATGTCTTGCAGTCTCAGTGAAACTGATTTCGTACTGCATTTGACAGTTATCAGGAGTGAAAAAGGACGTTCTGTTCGTTATTTTAAACTTTTCATTTAAAATAAACTGGAGTCATTAATTTTACACAGAAAAACGTTAAAAATGCCATTTTTAACTAAAAGTGTACAGATGTACAACAATTCTGTTTAAAATTCAGAGATGCGAAGAGCTTAATGTGGAAACGCTCTGTTCTCCATCATTTTTTTTTTTTTTAATTTAATTTGAAAATCAAATAAAAAATGCTTTTTGAGTGTTATTTTAAATCTCTTCAGTATTTAAAATGAGCACAAATTGTGTGTCTGTACCTCTGTTATACTAAAATTTGTATTTAGAATAAACAGGAGTTTTTGTTTGTGTACAGAACAATTTTTTAAAAGCTGGTAACTCACCATAAAAATGCTGACTTTTTTATGATGTCTTTGGCAAAACTCATCTGTCAACGTCTTTTAACCAACAGGGGGCAGTTTTGAGTCTTAATTTATCACGTGGAGACTGATTTATTTCAATCAGTATTTAAAGCTGCAGTATGTAGCTTTTTTTATGAACATATTTCTTCACTCTGTCACTACCTCCTGACAGACTGATGTTAGCCAGGTAATCTCTGAAAAAAAATTAAAAAAAATATTGTCCCCTTGCTTCTCCAGGTGGTAAATAAGCATTTCTAAAAAGAAAAGGTGACCCGCCATTTTCCAGCCAATAAAAACAGAGTTTGTAACCAGCCAATAAAAACAGAGCTTGAATTTGAATCAGCCAATAAAAACAGAGCTTGAATTTGAAATTCAACAGACCACAAGGGGGCAGAGCCACATATGGCTCTGAGGGGGAGGGATCAGAATGCTTTGCCTGTTGAAAATATTTCTAACTGCTGCAGTTCTACAGAAACTGCATACTGAACCTTTAACTGAAAACTACCTTTTAGAGTTAGTTTCTAGTATGTTCGTGATAAACGCTCGAACTGCGGTCTTGTCAGAGACAAATTTATGTTGTTAGACAGTTTAGATGGCTTAAATGAGTTTTTAAACTTTTAGTGAAACCACTTTTCACCGTGTGTGTGTGAATGTGACTGCTTGTTGTCACTCAATGTGCATCAGGAAATGACGACAAGAATGGGCGGGCCAACGCAGCGTGCGTAGCGCGTCACCAGCTTCGTACGTGAGCGAGGCGGAGCTCGCTACAAAATACGTGACGTCAACAAATCAATCACAGCGTATGTAGTTCATTCCCAAGCGTTCATGGTAAATGAAGTTTTCTTACCTTCGCCCAATGAAGTACCGGAAATGACGACAAAGTGGGCTGGTCGCAACGGCGTGCGTTCCCACTACAGCGAATCAGCGTTCGCCACGAGTGATTGACAGCACACAACAGCGAATCAGCGTTCGCTACATGAGTGATTGACAGCTCACAGCTCTCGTTTCATCCAATCACAGCTCATAAACAAACGTGTACTTGGACACGTAGCTCTAACGTTAGCTCGCACAACAGACCACAACTTTATAGACTCTTAAAACAACTCAAACGCTTCAATTTAACTTTCCAAAATTCTGAAACATGCGGCGAACACACCTAGACAGGCCAACTTAGTTACGCTCAGTAACACAGCACTGCAGCTGTTGAACAAACACGGACTCACCCGGAGCGCGTCAAGGTCGGTACCGGTCCACTTTGTCGTGGATCAGAAACACGGGTCTGAACAGAACCACTATCCGACTACGTTCTACAGTACTGTAATATGCTTCTCTGACCTGCTCTAAAATGTAAAATACCACAACAGCAATCTTGTAGATGTTAAATTAGCTTTCAGGCTTCTGACTCGGCGGTCAAACAAAGCTTTGTACAGGAGTCTGTGCGAGTGAGCTGGATCGGAACCGAACCAGAACCTCCACAGACTACGGCTGACAAAAACTTCACCTGAATGCTTCTAACAGCGTGGAACAGAGTTGAAACCAATAATAATTTCTCAGCTTTAAATGACAAAAACATGCAGAACCTGCTTGTATCGACACTTCCAGCCAAAATTATTATCCTCAGAGTTTAAAACTTGGATTCCATTATGCAAACATGACGTTACAAGTTCATGACTGAGACCACAGATTTATCAATAAACTTTTAGAAGCACGTACGAAGGCCACCAGATGTAAGAATTAATGAGGAGGTCAATATTAATACTGACCTCCTTTTTATCTTAATTAATCTACTTATTCAGATTGAATAGTAAATTCACGGATTCTGTTCTTTTTCAGTTTACCCAATATTTCTGTGATCTTTATGATGGATAAATAAACAAAGCCATTAAGTGACAAAGACGTTAACTTAGTTTGATATGTCAAAGAGACACTATCATTTATTTAGAATAAATCAACTAAATTAACACCATTACACTTGATTGACATGATTTCACTTTCTTTCAATTTAAAACGTCAGCACACTTAAATTCAACACAACAGACATAAATATTGGATGTTAACATATTTAGTCTGTGGGCTCTTTTAGCTTAAAAATATAGTTTCCAGCTTAGATAGAGAGGGGAAAGAGTAGGAGGAATAAGAGGTTGGAGAGATTAAGTTATTTATCTCGAGTGTAACCAGAGATGACACATTCCATCCGACTTCGGCTAAATCCCAGGTACGTTTGTAAACCGCTCTTTACCTTTTGACGATGCGTCTGATAAAGATATTGCCAGCCTCCCAGGTGCACGGAGTCCTTCCGGCCCTCGTACGTCTGAACTGGTCGTTTACTTCCAACGTCTCCTCGGATCCGCGTCAGCCGTCAGAAACATGTGGCAGCTTCTGGCTGACTTCAAGACGAGATGTTTCTCAAAGGAAGTTCATTAAGAACTTTGGAGCTTTTGCTCGGGGAACTGGATGGAGACGTCCATCAGTTCTAGCTGACAAGTTAGTCTTTGGCTCTTGACCAAGCTTGACCAGCTGCAAGGCAGAGAGCTTTCAGGTCTCCGTCCATTCAAACTCTCTGTCCATTCAAAGACTGCGTAGACTCATAACAGCCTGTTATCAGTCCTTAGCTGAAGACGCCGGTCGTTAGCTCTTGACCACACGTGTCCAGCTCTTGGGAAAGTTCACATCTCTTGCAAGTTCCCAGCAACTCTCGAGCGTTCTCGCACAGTTTGAACTTAAAAAGACAGGAACACAGAGAGGAGTTCACTTGCCTTATCATACCCAAGGTTAAAGCCAGAGCAGAGGGAAATGTTTAGGAACAGACAGAGAAAGCTGGAGCCTTGTTCATGAAAAACAACTGATTAAACTGTCTTCTTATTTCTAAACAAAACAGTCGGGTCTCTGTGACCCGATATTTCCCTTTAACACAGCAGTGGACACAGTTTAACTCTCACAGAATAACACAGCTTAAAAAGCACACATCATGAAAATGACAAAAGTTATTCTTTTGATCACATTAGAATAAAATCAAAGATAGAAATAGTCTCTTTTGGTGACTATATTTATCAGATTATAGCTAAATGAATGATTTTGTAGTAAATGTCTTGCTTCACTGAGAGGTCAGTAAAGGTCATCACTGGACAGTTCAAAAGTACACAGGTGTCTTAAAAGTGGACAAGGTCATGTCCACTACAGCGTCTTAACACTTCTAAAACAAATCTGAAAAGCACAATTTGACATAAAATTAAACTCTGACACCATTATATGGTCAAGTAACACAGTAATACTCCATATTAAAAGAATAACACAGCATAACATATATCATGAAAATGACAAAGTTATTCTTTTGATCACATCAGAATAAAATCAAAGATAGAAATAGTCTCTTTTGGTGACTATGTTCTCAGATTACAACTAATGGAATAATTTGTAGTAAATGTCTTGCTTTACTGAGAGGTCAGTAAAGGTCATCTCTGGAACAGTTCAAAAATACACAGGTGTATCAAAGTGGACACGGTCATGCCCATTACATCTCCCCCCTTTTGGAAGTCATCGCCAGTCCTTGGGGATGAGGTCCAACACGAAAGGAAACCTTGAACTGTCTCTGATCTTGAAGTAATCCAGCAAGTGGAAAAGAAAAATCAAAAATTATAATCCCATAAAGTTTTTGGAAATTCCATACTGTTCGGAGGTAATCCCATTGCGAAAAGCTTTTAATCCCTTGGAAAACTGAGTCTGTTAACTCTTGGAAAACAAAGTCTGTGATCCCTTGGAAAACAAAGTCTTATAATCCACAGCGGTAATTCCACAGCAGTAATTCCACAACGATTAGAGTTGGTGATTTCATCAGCAACAATTGTTTTCATAATCAGCATGTAGAGGGGATCCCTCGATTGACGCAGAGGAGGCGACCCTTGGATGAAGGTTGAAGACCAAGCGTTGGAGCTGCAGGTCCCCACATCGAAGGTTGTTGGCTGGTTGGTTTCCAGTCAGTGCCACTCTGGTTCTATGTGTCATGCAATTATGTGGTTTTTAGGTGGGCTTATGATTGGGATTTTACATTAGGCCCTACCTATATGCACCTGGTATGTAAGCTATCATGGTTTAGATCAGCTACAATTACCAATTAAGGGGTGGATCAATTCTGTAAAATTAGATATAGGGATCTATACCTATAAAATTTTGGAGGGCTTCTGTAACGAAGGCCTCTAATTCCAAACTATTCCTCCATTCATTACTTAGTTTAGGTTAAACTAAAATAGAAAAATGAAATATAGTTTGATCTAAATGTCTGTTGTCTTTTAGACGAACGACGTAGGATTTGGTATTCCTAATAAATTTTGAAGTCTATGGCGAGACTCATCAAAATGAATAGGTAATCTAGAATAGAAACGATCGAATCGGTTCAATTTAGAAATTGTGAGACCAGTGTAGTTTATGGTACCTTGAGTAGCTTTAAACTACATTGACTCTTCGACGATTGAGATTTAACAAAACGAACTGCATGTTGGCATAGTTAAATCCATATCATTCATTAACCAATGTTAATACAAAACCTTTTTGGCTGGGAGTGTTCAGAACCAAAACAATATCTCAACTAATGACAACAGTAATGACTAAACAACAAGGAAACAACGTTTCACTGCTTCGACACACTCTTGTCGTCAGATTCCAAAGTGCAACACACAAGAAAAACGGGTCTCAACTTTATGACCGAGGTCAAATTAAATCTCGTGGATTTAAACGGTTGTTAAGGTTAGTTTTTTGTTGTGGGTTTTAGGCTTAGCGTTTCTAAGTTCAAATTGGACAATGCGACTTATAGGGTGGAAAATACGGTAGTTTAAACCTGATTAGTTTATTTACTAACTTGTGTTTGTACGACCTTATTATCCCATGAAGTCGGTGAGTTTGTGAGATCTTTGTCTTTTGTGGAGTCATTGAACGCCTTGTAAGGTTTGATCTGATTTCGATGTACCCATTTAGCAATTGGCTCTTTGCGGCCTTTGCTGATTTTGATTTCGTAGACGACTGAGGACACTTTGTCTGTTATCAGATGAGGTCCAGTCCACCTGGGCATTAGTTTGCGGGCGAGAGTTCCGGTCTCGGACCCTCCTTTCCCGGTTGCTGGAGCGAACGTATAGTACCAGACTCTGTCTCCCACTTGGAGTTCATTATGAGAGGCCTTCTGGTCGTAGTACGCCTTGCGTCCTTCAGCGGATTTTTCCAGGTTTTTCTGGGCGAAAGCAAAAGTGTTTCTGAGGTGTACATTCAAATCTTTGTCTTTGGCATGGCCTAACATCACCCCCCTTTGGTCATGGGGGACCACGAACACAGGTGAGGACGTCCGTCCATGGGCACAAGTTAGGATGCCACCGTTTAGTTTAAGCTGTTCGCGCAGCTGAGAGAAGACGGTACACAGGAATCGTTTAGGTTTCGGCCAACGTATCTTCTTACGTTTACCTCTTTCCGTGTAATTCAGGTGTGTCACAACCGTCGGCGCAGTCGCAGGTGTGTCTGATTGTACAGACTGCGACGGGTCACTGTCGTTGTGTGTGCCTTCCCACCTCTTGACTGAAGAGGGGCTCTTTGAGATTGTAAAAACTGTCATTTCTGATTAGTTCTAGGCTCAAATGTTCCTGAACCAAGGTTTCATCGAAAGCTTGGCTGATGGCTGAATTATCTGTCCCAGAGGACAGTACAGTGTCTGTGGTGTGGGATCCTTGGACCTCCACACCGTCTTCTACCTGTGGTAGATAGAGAGAGTTTACCCCCCTTCTGTTGAGGGGTCCTCAAAATCTGTAGCAATGACATCCAAGTGACTGTCAGCGTGTTGTAGACTGTCACTTTCAGGACTCGGATGTCCTTGAACCAAGACTTCACTGCAAGCTTGACTGATGTTTTCCCACTTCTTGACTGAAGAGGGGCTCTTTGAGTCTGTAAGAACTATGTCATTTCTGATTAGTTCTCGACCCAAATGCTCTTGAACCAAGATTTCATCGAAAGCTTGGTTGATTGCTGAATTACCTGTCCCAGAGGACAGTACAGCCTCTTCGGTGTGGGATCCTTGGATCTCAACACCTTTCACTACCCGTGGCAGGTAGTGTTCAGTGAGTGCTGACTGTATCAGCTCGCAGAGGAGGTTCTGTTGTTGGACCAGAGTTTGTTCCAACTTTTGGGTCTCTTCTGTCTCACCTGTAGTTGAAGGTTCACTTACCGGGTTCTTGTCCTCGGATGAGGTGTCCCGTGTGTCCTTTGTGTCCTCTGCGGTACCTGTGGTTAGGCAGTCTGTATCACAACTAGGAGGCACTTTTATTGGCAGGGGTTTTCTCACTGTGCTCCACATTTTCTGTTGACCATAATCTATAATCGCACCGAAACGGTTTATAAAGTCTTGGCCAACCAGAAATGGGAATGAGTCAAGTTTAGACACGTACACCGGGTGGCGTAGTGTCATTTCGCCAATCTGCATGTGAACCATAGCCATAGCTGATAGGGTTGTTCTCGTCTCTGCGAGACCCTGTAGCTCAATAGCACATTTCTCAAAGGGTATTTGCCTGTCAACACCGTTAGCGGCGGTCCTCAGCTCCTCGAACAGCTTGGCCGACATAATGGTTATATCAGCACTACCGTCCAGGAGGGCTTCACGCTCAAGGACACCTTCCAGTGTGATAGGCAGGTAAGCTTTCTTAGCCACCCCCCTTTGTATAAAGTTACACAGAAACCTCACAGGTCTTGGCCCACGTTTCTGTTCACGTGTGACTCTGGCTGTGTAATCATGTTCACTGTCAGCATCTTGTTGGCTGTCAGCATCATGACCTTCAGGATGTTGTTGTGTGTCAGCAATTGGTTTGCTGTCAACATCCATGGCAATGTTGGTAGTAGTGTGCGCTGAGTTATTTGTGTGCTCTGAGTCTTTGTGAAAGACAGTGCTACACATCGCTCCAGGTTGGTCAATGTTGATAGTGTCATTATCAATGATAACGCCACTCATTGTATCAGGTTGGTCAAGCACAGTAACATTCAAATCTACTGACAAACTACTTACTTCCTCTGTCTCTTCCGAGCATAGAGGTGTTGGGCCATTATTCCGGGACATTCGTGACTCTTTGCCTGTCTCGAACTGTTCTGTTCGAGGCGCGGGAGGTGCAGTTCCAAGGCTCGGGGGTTTCTGTTGGGACCACGCATAGTTACATGAGTATAGGTCCTCATACTTCAATTTCTTTTGAAGTCCACCCACCGATGGACCTTGGTTTTCACCCACCTGGTTCGATCTGAACCATTGTGGGTCTCTTAGAGAGTGAACACCTACCTTTTGTGGTTCGTTGCTTGTCTCAGATTTTTCAATCTGAGGTGCTTCAGGGGCGGGGCTCCCTTTAAACCATTTTGAGTCACTGTTCCAGCTGGCACCAACATTTCGTTGTTTGTCAGTTTGAAAATCTTGTTCATTCTTGCTTGTATTATCCAACTCTTTTAACAACCGACGTATGTTCTCCACCTCTTCCGAGGTCAGAGGGCCTTTGAGACGACGGTGTTTATTCTCGCTAGTATTATCCAACTCTTTTAACAACCGACGTATGTACTCTACCTCTCCCGAGGTCAGAGGGCCTTTGAGACGACGGTGTTTATTCTCGCTTTCTATAGGAGAGAGAACCTCTCCTATTTTTAGCGACTGGGATACGACCTTTTGACCTGGGTACACCTCAGAGGGTGTTTTGTTTTGCATGTGAGCCTCAAAAGCAGTTACAGCGCACTGTTTCATCACTGATTGTCTAAACTGATGTTGTAACTCAAGGCCTTTTTTGAGACGTTTTTCTTTTTGTCGTTTGCTATTGTTGTCACTAACTGTATGCTCTGAGTTATCCATGTGCTCTGAGTTATCAAAGACAAGGTCACTCAATGTACCAGTTCAGTCATCCTCTGTATCATTCAAGTTTTCAAACAACCAACTTATGTCCACTATCTCCTCAGAGCTTAGAGGTATGTTGCCTTTTTTCTGGAACTTCTGTGACCTTTTGCTACTTTCGGACTGTCTAGTCCGCGGTGCAGGGGCAGGGCCTTTGCTCGGTGTAGACCGCGGAGGGTCACTTAAAGAGCGGACACCTACCGTTTGTGGTTTTTTGCTTATCTCGGGCAGCTTCGTCCGAGGTGCAGGGACAGGGCTTTCGCTCGTCCTTCTCAACCATATTGGGTCTCTTAACCACTTCGGGTCATTGTTCCAGCGGGCATCAACATGTCGTGGTTTGTTAGTTTGAAAAACATGTTTCTTCTCGCCTTTTTAGGAGAGGGAGTTGATGAACTTGTCCCTTCCAGCTCCAGCGAGTGGGATTTGACCTTTTCTTGGTAATGTAGTTCACGCTCTGGTTTTGTTTTTAACCAGATCGGGTCAGGGAGTTGACGAACATCAAAATCATTTATAGCACGCTGTTTTATTTTTAATTGCCTAATCTCACGTTTTAACTCAAGTTTTTCTTGTTGAAAATTTTCTCTTCTTCGTATGTTATTTTGCCTTAACAATTCAAGCTTTGCTGTGAGCAGCTGTAAAGCTTCATCATAATTTTCATCTTCCATCTTTGTTTTGAAATTTTCTCCAAATTAATGAGAGATGCTTGTAGTTTGTTATTTTAAATATTTCCTTATTTAAAATAAACTGGAGTCATTAGTTGTACACAGAAAAACGTTAAAAATTGCCATTTTTAACTAAAAGTGTACAGATGTGCACACCATTCTGTATAAAATGCAGAGATGTGAAGAGCTTAATGTGGAAATGCTCTGTTCTCCATCATTTTTTTTATTTAATTTGAAAATCAAATAAAAGATGCTTTTTGAGTGTTATTTTAAATCTCTTCAGTATTTAAAATGAGCATAAATTGTTTGTCTGTACCTCTGTTATTCTAAAAATTTTATTTAAAATAAACAGGAGTTTTTGTTTGTGTACAGAACAATTTTAAAAGCTGGTAATTCACCATAAAAAATGCTGACTTTTATGAGGTTTTTTGTGAAAACTCATCTGTTAAGGTCCAACAGGGGGCAGATTCAAGTCTTAATGTTATCACGAGGCGACTGATCTTTTCTATTCAGTATTAAAAATAAAAACAACCTTTTAGAGTTAGTTTCTAGTGTGTCCGTGATAATCGCTCGAACCACGTTCTTGTCAGAGACAAATTTATGTTGTTAGACAGTTTAGATGGCTTCAAATGAGTTTTTAAACTTCTAGTGAAACCTCCGTTCACCTTGTGTGTGTGTGCGTGTGAGCTCAGCTGACACTCAAAGTGCAACACCTGGAAATGACGACAAAATGGGCGGGCCGACGCAACGTGGCGGCTCCAATGAGCGAGGTGGAGCTCGCTACACAGATACGTGACGTCAACCAATCAATCACAGCGCTTGTAGTTCTTTTTACAAGCATTCATGGTGAATGTAGTTTTCTTACCTTCGACCAATGCAGTGCCGGAAATGACGACAAAGTGGGCTGGTCGCAATGGCGTGTGTTCCCACATCAGTGAATCAGCGCTCGCTATGACAGTGATTGACAGCTCACAGCTCTCGTTTTATCCAGTCACAGCTCATAAACAAACGTGTAGGACACGTCACTTTAACGTTACCTTAGCACAACAGAAACGCAACTTTACAGACTCTTTACAGCTCATAAACGCTTCAAACAACTTTCAAAATTCTGAAATATGCGGCGAGCACATTTAGATAAGCCAACTTAGCTACGCTCAGTAACACAGCACTTCAACTGTAACACAACACGGACTCTCTTCGGAGCCACGTCAAGGTCGGTTCCGTCCACTTTAAAGGAGCAGAAAACTCGGGTCTGAACCCATCCGACAACGTTCTAACAGTTATATGCTTCTTTGACCTGCTCTAAAATGTAAAAATACCATCACAACAGCAATCTTGCAAAGTAACAATAGCTTTCCAGGCACTATGACTCGGCGGTCAATTCAACAAAGCTTTGTACAGGAGTGTGTACGTGAGCTGGACCGAACGGAACCAGAACCCCCACAGACCACGGGCTGACAAAACCTTACCTGAATGCTTCCAACAGCGTGTAACAGAGTTGAAACAATAATAATCTCTCAGCTTCAAATGATAAAAACATGCAGAATCTGCCTGTCTTGAACACTTCTAGCCAAAATTATTATCCTCAGAGTTTAAAACTTGGATCCTCCTATGCAAACATGACGTTACAGTTCATGAGAGATCACAGATTTATCAATAAACTTTCAGAAACCGGTACGGGGCCACCAGATGAAGGAAACATGAGGGAGACCACCATATTGTGTCTTTAAACAAGTAGGGTGCCACCCAGATGTAAAGGATTTTATCAGGGGTCAGTATTAAGCTGACCTCTTTATCCTTAATTAATTACTTATTCAGATTGAATAGTAATTTCACGGATTCTTTTCTTTTTCAGTTTACCCAATATTTCTGTGATCTTTATGATGGATAAATAAATAAAGCCATTAAGTGACAGAGACGTTAACTTAGTTTGGTATGTCAAAGACACTACCATTTATTTAAAATAAATCAACTAAATTAACACCATTACACTTGATTGACATGATTTCACTTTCTTGCAATTTAACACGTCAGCACATTTAAATTGTAACACAACAGACATAAATACAGGATGTTAACATATTTAGTCTGAGGCTCTATGACTTAAATAGTTTCCAGCTTAGAATTGAGGGGAAAGGAAATAGGAGGAGAGATGGTTTAAAAGAAATTGTCTTGAGCATGTTACCAGAAGTGACACTTCCCATCAGATTTCTGCTGAAATCCAGGTACGTTTGTAAACAGCTCTTTACCTTTGACGACGAGTCTGATAAAGAGATGACACCAGCCTTTCAGATGCACAGAGTCCTTCAGGCCCAGCACGTCCGAGCCGGTTCTCGTTTACGTTTTCAACGTCTCCTGGGATCCGCGTCGATCATCAGAAAATATGTCAGCTACTGGCCTCTGACTTCAAGATAACTATTCCAGGAAGGAATAAACAAGGTTTTGAGCTTACACTCGTTCGAAGTAGACTCATAACAACATGTTATTAGTCCTTAACTGGATGACGTGTCCTTAGCGGATCCCTTATTCTCCAGCCCGCACCCTTCGTTCTTCAGCATTGAACCTTCTAAAGGTCCCTAAGACCCGGTTTAAAACACGGGGTGACCTTTCCTTTCAGGCCGTAGCCCCCCGGCTGTGGAATGCCCTGCCCCTGTCTCTTCGTGTGACCACCTCTATTGATTCCTTTAAAACGCAGCTCAAGACACTTTTATTCAGACAAGCTTTTAGATAAATGTTTTTATTTAGTGTTTTTATCAATTGTTCTTGTTTTTATTAGCTGTTCTTATTGTTTTGATTAATCAGCTTTTACTACAGTAATTATTTTGTCTATTTTAATCTTTTATTTATATGTTGTACAGCACTTTGTGATTTTATCTATGAAAAGTGCTATATAAATAAACTTTACTTACTTACTTTACTTAGCGTGTGACTAAATGTCCATCCAGCTCTTTGGGAAAGTTCACATCTCTTGAAGTTCCTAGCAGACTCTGAATAACTCAGCTTAGCTTAGAACCTTAAGAAAGAACTCTGAAACTTGTCTCTTTCCGATTGGTTCAGAAGAAACAGTCGAGGAGTTCACTTGCCGTTATCACGACCCAAGGTTACAGCCAGCAGCAGAGAGAAATGTTTAGGAAAAAGACAGACGCATAGACTCCAAGAGGTAAAATACTTGGATTAGCGTCTTAACACTTTTAAAACAAATCTGAAAAGCACAGTTTGACATAAAATTCAACTCTGACACCATTATATGGTCAAGTAACACAGTAATACTCCATATTAAAAGAATAACACAGCATAACATATATCATGAAAATGACAAAAGTTATTCTTTTGATCACATCAGAATAAAATCAAAGATAGAAATAGTCTCTTTTGGTGACTATGTTCTCAGATTACAACTAATGGAATAATTTGTAGTAAATGTCTTGCTTTACTGAGAGGTCAGTAAAGGTCATCTCTGGAACAGTTCAAAAATACACAGGTGTATCAGAGTGGACACGGTCATGCCCACTACAACACACTTTTCATTAATGAAAATTAAACTCCGGATTAAACCGGAGTCCTCGGAGAAAACCCAAATGTCCACAGAAAGACGCTGAACTGTTCCTACCGTATTGGTTTCCCTTTAAAACCTGTTTCTTCTCATCTTTTGTTGTCCATCATCCTTCTTATTATGCTCATTGCATTTTATAAAATGTCCATCGTCCTTTTTTTTGTTTGGTGGGATAAAACCGGAGTCCTTGGAGAAAACCCACGTGTCCACAGAAAGACGCTGAACTGTTTCTCATTGTCTATCCCAAGTGTCATTTCTGCCTTATTGGTTTCCCTTTAAAACCTGTTTCTTCTCTTTTGTTGTCCATCGTCCATTTTTTGTCAGTGGGATAAAACCGGAGTCCTCGGAGAAAACCCATGTGTCCACGGAAAGACTGCACAGAGATTAGAACCAGGCTCTGTTTGATGTAAGGCAGCAGCATTAACAGAGAAGCAGAGAAGGCAGCAAGGATGGAGAGAAAGCAGTGAAGAGAAAGCAGTGAAGAGAAAGCAGTGATTCCCCTACTATCATTCAAGGAGGGTGCCCTGCTCTGTCAGAGCCGATTGCCCTGATAACTGAGCCAAGCGCCCCGCCTCTTGTACCTTACCACACTCCTCTGTTCCACCAAGTTTGATTGCTTCGCCTCGCTTTTGCAACTTGCCATTGCCCTGGCCCCTTGCGGTTCCCCCTCCTGGCTCTCCTGGTTTCCCATATCCAGTGTTCTAATTGTAGGGGGGTTTGGAGTCCTGACTTGTGTGCTACTTTCTGATGTTATAAGTTGCGAAAGTTTTGAAGCTGTTCTGACTTGAGTGCTACTTTCTGATGTTCTAAGTGGTGGAAGAAGATTTGTAGCTGTTATACTACTTTTTGATGTTCTAAGTTGAGGAAGCTTTGTAACTGTTATGATTGGGATGCTACCTTCTGGCATAAGTCCGTCAAGTTTTGTGCTACTTTCTGAAGTTCTAAGTGGCAGAAGTTTTGTAGCTGTTCTGACTCGAGTGCTATTTTCTGATGTTATAAGTCGCAGAAGTTTTGTAGCTGTTCTGACTTGAGTGCTACTTTCTGACGTTCTAAGTGGTGGAAGATTTGTAGCTGTCATACTACTTTTTGATGTTCTAAGTTGAGGAAGCTTTGTAACTGTTATGATTGGAATGCTACCTTCTGGCATAAGTCTCTCAAGTTTTGTGCTACTTTCTGACGTTCTAAGTGGCAGAAGCTTTGTAGCTGTTATGGTACTTCCTGACGTTCTAAGTGGAGGAAGTATTCCAGTTATTTTTGATTTCACTGTTGCTTTCTGGTGTAAACTGTTGTTTTGAACTTTGGGGTTGGGGTTTTGTTGTGGTGTTGCTAATATGTAAGAGTAGAATCAGACCACTGCAGACGTAGCTCCGTTACGAACACCATGCTTTATTCAACACTTCTCAACTTCTTCTTCTCTCCTCTACACATCCTGTTCTCTCCCTACTCGGACGTTCCCCCTGCTGTCAGTCTTATGCAATTGCAGGACACAACATTTCCCTTTTCCTGAAACAATTACTTACATGTAATTTTGTACAGTATACTTGACAGCAGAAAATCAAAGTAATCAAATTATTATTTCTGTAAGCCAACAGTAATATGAAAGTTTACCCTTTTAACCCTTTTGCATTACAGTATGAACAGTAGTAAATTTACTTGTCTTACAGAACAGTATGAACAGGAATAGTTTACTTTTTTTTTCATTCTAGCTTACAAAACCTGACAACCATCTTGGTGCATTTCTATCTCTTTGACTTCTTCTCAACACAGCAAGCGGTTCATCAGTATTTCCTGGCAGTGCATATGTATCGAGTAGGCTACAGTATCATCATTTTGTTCTGAAGTACGTAGGATTTGTTTTGGGAAGAGTGCAAGTTATGAAGCATTCCACTTGTGCCCATCACTCAGTAAGAAAGTATTTGGACCCTTTCTTTATTACAGTACGTGGTTCTGTGAATCTGGAAGATCCTTTGGAAACGTGATCCGGTCTGCGAACACGAACTGTCACCCACGTTGAATGTTGGTACTTTAGCTCTCATTTTCTTGTCAGTATATTCCTTCATTTTGTTTTGCTTTTGTTTCACCCTCTGTTGTATTTGAGCTTGGCTTTTGCTCTTCAGTTCTACTGGGAGTATGTTTAACTTGGTACGCATCTTTCTGTTCCTCAGTAGTTCAAATGGAGTAACTCCGGTGGTTGCATGAGGAGTAGCTCGGTAGTTGTGAAGGAATTCAGTGACAGCTCCCTTCCATGAGCTGTGACTTCTTTCAGCTGTTTGTATGCAGTCTTTAAGCACTCTGTTAAACCTTTCCACAGCACCATTTGCGTTAGGATAATATTCACTTGACTTTAAGTGCTGTATCTCTCTCTCTCTCAGAAAAGTACTAAACGCATGCGAAGTAAACTGAGTACCATTATCTGAAACAAGATACATCGGATTACCCTCCCTACTGAACACAGTGTTTAAAACCCGTATTATTACATCTGTAGTAACAGTAGGAGCGAATGCAACCTCAGGCCATTTGCTGTAGTAGTCTGTTAGCACAATAGCATAACGGCAGTCCCATTTAGCATTTTCAAACGGACCTGTAATGTCAATTGCAACTTTTTCCCATGGTTTGCTAGGAAATTCAACAGGAGTAAGTGGAGCAGAAGTAGTTATTTGTTGCACTGGAACAACATTTGGCAACATCTGTACTTTATGTATGAAGTTTTTAGCATAACCAACTTCCCTAACTGACATTCCTGTAGAATGTTCTGAAGCAGTATTTGTTAAAGCTGCTGAACCATAGAGGTAGTAGAAGTAGCAGTAGCAGTAAAAATTTGTCATCCCTCAAGCTTCATTTGTAATGCTTGGAATAAATCTAAACCCAGCAGGGCAGCACCTGACTGAACAACAATAAGAGTACCTTCAGTAGAAATACCATCATGAGAAATAGTAGCTTTTAAGCACCCTTTCACAGCAATTTTCTCTTTTGCATAGGTAACAAGAGCAAATGTAGGTTCAGTTAGTACACAGTCATAAAAGTAGGTGTGGTAGATCTCTTGTGGTATAATGGACACTGATGAGCCTGTATCCACAATCAGCTCAACATCTGTACCTCGTCCATTAACAGTCACTTGAACGGTGCAGAGAATCTTGTCTTGCACTGCATTGTTCATGTAAAGAATCGTGGCTTCATTAACGACGACTTCACGTACCTCCTTTTGAGTCGAACGGCAAACACGTGAAAAATGACCCACTTTACCACACTTGTTGCATGTCGTTTTAGCAGCAGGGCATGCAGGGTTGTTAGCAAGATGGTCGAAGGATCCACAGCGGAAGCAGGAACGGCGTGTAGTGGCAGCAACTTGAGTCGTGAAAGTAGCATGGTCCCGCGGCGTCCTCCTCGCGTCCCAGCGGCGGCTTGACTTTGGCTGCTTTTGTACGGCCCTCACGGGAGCTGAAGCGTTAGCAGCGTTAGCATCAGAAAGTACGGCCCTCACGGGAACAGAAATGCTAGCAGCGGTAGCATCAGAAAGTACGTTAGCATCTCTTAATCCACTCTCAATTTGTAGCGCCAACGTAGTAGCTTTAGCAAGAGTTAGCTCTGGTTCGAGTAACAGTCTGTCTCTAATGCGAGTATTAGCAACACGCTCTATCAGTTGATCACGTAGCATTTGTTCCTCCATGTTTCCAAAGTCACATGTGGCAGCTAACTCACGCAGAGAAGCTAAGAATTGTTGTACCTTTTCATCCGGCCTCTGTACACGTTGTCGAAACTTGTGACGTTCAGCAATGACGTTCACCTTCGGGACGAAATGTTCTTTAAGGGCAGTAATAGCAGTAGCGAACGTGGTCCCGGTATTCGGCAGGCTGTAGAAAAGTCTTTGTCCTTCCATACCCAAAGCATGGCGTAGAACCGCGCGCTTTCTAGGATCAGGCCAGTCGTCTCCCGAAGCGGCTATCACCAGCATGTAGTTGTCGAACATCTTCAACCATGTTGGAAACGGTATCGTCGGTTCACTTGGGCAAGGCATGAATGGAGCAGGCAAAGGTACAGAAAGATCCCATCCTCGTCGCCAATGTTGTGGTGTTGCTAATATGTAAGAGTAGAATCAGACCACTGCAGACGTAGCTCCGTTACGAACACCATGCTTTATTCAACACTTCTCAACTTCTTCTTCTCTCCTCTACACATCCTGTTCTCTCCCTACTCGGAGGTTCCCCCTGCTGTCAGTCTTATGCAATTGCAGGACACAACAGGTTTCAAGTCAAATTGAATGGTTTTTTTAAGAGGAGGAAGGTGAAAATCATTTTTTTCCCTCACTGGCAAACTCTCTTCTTCAGATTTGAGCCCAAGTTCTTTCTTAAGCTTTCCAATCTTAGACAGACCTAGATTAATTTGGCTTTTTAGTGCCTTGTTTTCATCCATGAGCTGACGATTTGTAGCTTGGATTTGATTTTTATTCTTCATTTCAAGACAAAGTTTGGATTTCAGTGCCTCGATTTCTTTGTCTTTTCCTTCCAGCTTTTCAAAATTTATTTTACATTTGACCTGATTTTTCTGTTCGAGAGGTCTTGGGATTTTACTTCTTGGCAAGTTATTGACAGATGTTTGTGGCCTCTGTTCAATATTTCCATCTAACTGACTGATGGGTTGTGCCATTCCTTCCAAATTCAGATCTTTTACATCTAGCTCTGATTCAGCTCTGTTCTTTTGAGAGTCCTCTTCAAGGGTCTTGATTTTGTCCTCAGGAAGTTGCTGAGAATTTTCTGCAAGATGATTATTGCTGTCCCTTTCAAGATTTGCAATGACATTTTGATAATAAGTATTTTTTTCAGATATTTCTTTAATCTTTTCCTTTAGGAGGTCAGAATCAGCTTTCAATAATTGTTTGAGCCTCTTGTCACAGACAGCTTGTCGTCGGAACTTTTCACATTCTAGTTGGCGGTTTTGAAATTTCTTATTTAGTTCCTGAAATGATTTGCTCATTTTTTCAAATTGTTCTGCTACCTCTTGATGTTTCACCTTTTCTTCTAAAAGAGCTGTTTTTGAATCTATTAATTCTTTTGTTGAATTGTGTAAATCTTCTTTCAGCTCTTCAATTTCTTCAGAGATTTTTGATTTATCTTTTGAAAGATTTTGAATCTCTGCATTCTTGTTGGTGATAGTAGCTTTTAGTTCCATGTTTTACATTTTGATATTTTCTAAATGTTTCAGGGCCTGTTCTTTCAGACTATTTTGAATCAGAAATTTATTTAAAAGCTGTTCATTTTGTGTTTGTAGGGCTTTAATGTTCCCCTTCAGTTTTACATTTAGAGCAGAATTTTCTGTTGACTCCTTTTCCAGAGCCAAGATTTTGTTTTGGGACGTTTCGCATTCCTGATTTAAAAAGTTGTTGTTTTTAATGAAATGTTCTCGTTCCTTATCCCATTTCATTTTGAGTTTTGACTCATTTATTACTAATTCAGCATTTTTTTCCCCGTAAATAAACAGATGGTGCTTAAGTCTGGCTTCAGTTTTCTTCTGTCTATACATATATAGCCATATTCATTCATTCATTCAACCTTTATTTATACAGGCTAGCCTCGTTGAGTCACGGGGACTCATTTACAAGAGGGACCTGTCTCACTCACACCAAACAACCATCCACTCTCACACTCACACCTAGGGTCAATTTAGAGTCACCAATCAGCCTAACAAGCATGTTTTTTGGTCTGTGGGAGGAAACCGGAGTACCCGGAGGAAACCCACGCATGCACGGGGAGAACATGCAAACTCCACCCAGAAAGGCCCCGGACCGGGATTTGAACCGGCAACCTTCTCGCTATGACAAATAAGAAAAAAAGGCCAGAAACAAAGTTTTCATCTAGTTGATAGGGTTTAGGACAGGTGAGTACGGTTGCAGACAGATATTTTTTTTAATTTCTTTTATTTCTTTTCACACGCTGATGCTGTACATCACTGTGCAACAGCCGCCCAAAATACATGTTTTACTAATTGGCTTTTTATAATATATGGTCATAACAAGGTTAAGTCAGGTCATCTGGATGGATTCTTCTTCAACACTGAAGAATCCGTCTAGATGACTTGACTTAACCTTCTTAGATTCTTCCACCTAGATTATTGAGCATGCATCAGGACGTTTGGTGCTCTGGGACATTTGTTGTGGATTGATGGTTTGTAAATAAAGTGAGTTCATGATTTATGTTTTAGTTCTGGAAATTCTGCAGATAACGAGTAAACCAGCCTACAAGGAGCAAAGAGCTGATAACAATAACCTGTTTGATTAGAGTCTGGTGGGTTTTTGCATCACTTGTCAGAGCTCCGGCCTCAGGGTTTTGCACCAACAAAAGACGTTTTAAAGAATAATTTGGACGGCTTTTTAAAATGGCGTCACAGTAGTCAATCTTACACAATGCTTCATCCAACAAAGAGTGAACACAGTCCACCACGTGTTCAATAGGAGTTAAAAGACATGCTGGAATCTGGATTAGAATCTTCATTATCTAAAATAAAAACTAATTTTATTATAAATATTTTTAAGATTTCCAACTAAACTGATAAAAGTCAGAGAGTCAGAGTCAGAGAATCTTTATTGTCATTTGCGATATATGTGATGAAACGAGATTATGCACACAGGGTCCCAGTTACATCCAACAATAAAATGTAAGAGAAGAACAGTAATAAGATATAAGATATGAACTAAGAAAAACATCAACTAAAAATACACTAAGCACTAATGTAATAGAAAAACATCATTCCAAACAGCAGCACGAACATGAGTCTGTATGAGCAGATGGTCACGAATGAACACAGCAACAAGAAACAGATCAGCATCAGCATGATGTGATATTTCACAGTGATTATTCTGATTATTTATGTATTCATGAGTCTAACAGCCTCAGGGTAGAAGCTGTTCCTCAGTCTAGTGGTTCTACACTTGATGCTCCTCAACCTCCATCCTGAGGGGAGTGGGGCAAAGAGTGTGTGTGCTGGGTGAGTGGGGTCTTTCATGATGCAGGTGGCTCTCNTGTTCCTCAGTCTAGTGGTTCTACACTTGATGCTCCTCAACCTCCTTCCTGAGGGGAGTGGGGCAAAGAGTGTGTGTGCTGGGTGAGTGGGGTCTTTCATGATGCAGGTGGCTCTCTTCCTGCATCTGGAGAAAGCCACCTGCATCATGAAAGACCCCACTCACCCAGCACACACATTCTTTGCCCCACTCCCCTCAGGACGGAAACAGTCCAAAGTTGAGAAACATACACCAACTTGAACATTGGATACCCAGTCACATTTTATTGTATTCTTACAGCTGCACTGTTACTTTAGGGGCCAAGATGGTGTAGTGGCAAGGGAACTGGACTTGGGACCCGGAGGACCCAGGTTCGAACCCCAGTCACGGCAGAACATGTGGTGTGTTTGAGCAGCACATCTCATCCCAACTGCTCCCCGGCGCGCTTTCAATAGCTGCCCGCTGCCACCTGGTGGTGATTGGGTTAAATGCAGAGTCAAATTTCGTCTTGTATGGAAACATGCACAGATGACAAAAATATGACATTATTATTATTTATTTATTTTATTCATTTATTCAATAGAGGAACAAATAATTTAGTCCAATGTCTGAAAAGGACCCGCACATAAATCGGAGCTCATTAAAATCCACTGAAGAACCTGAGAGTACAACTGTGTGTGTGTGTGTGTGTGTGTGTGTGTGTGTGTGTGTGTTTCAGACAAAGATGAGTGCCAGATAGGAGCCATTAAGATCTGTGGGCAGCACACTACATGTCACAACACCTATGGCAGCTACTACTGCACCTGCTTGGCTGGCTACAGTCCTTCTAACAACATGGCTGTCTTCATCCCAAATGATGGAACCCACTGCCAAGGTGAGCCGAAGCTTTCTAGTTGGAAAGACTTCAAACAGTGGGTGCAGAGATAGAGATGTCTTCATCAGTTAGGGCCTTCATATCTGTGACACAATCCTGACAAGATCATTTTGGTTGTCATGCACCTTCAAGATCTGCCTTTGTTTTTGTAGATGTTGACGAGTGTGAGATCACCGGGCTGTGTGGAGAGGGAGGTCAGTGCAGAAACGTGGAGGGCAGCTTTGACTGTAGCTGTCAGGTGGGATACCAGGTCCATGGAGGAACTGAGCCATTTCACCCACAAACAGATGGAGCTTCCTGCAAAAGTAACATATATGTGTATAAATTCACTTTTCACATATTACACTTTGTGATGTGTGCGTTGAAATACAAGGAATGCCATTCATCTTTGCAAATGTCACAAATGTTTTTGCTTCTTTAATAAAAATGCTTAAAGGTATTACAAATAGGATACATAACTTGATGTCATCATCAACACCCTTCAGAGTGGTTCTACTAGAATATGGGGGTGTTGGATGGATGTAACACTCTACTTGCTCCCGTCCCTCTCAGTGGTGGACTGTGGACAACCGGCTGCAGCCGAGGACACAGCCCTGCTGTCTGTCGCAGGAACCACGTACGGTGGTGTGGCCATGTACGCCTGTGATGAAGGCTTTGTGTGGAGGAGAGGAGAGAACACCTCTGTGTGTGGAGCTGATGGAGCATGGAGAGGACCTTCTTTAGTGTGTGAAGGTAAGGCAACATCTAAACTCCAAGTATTACGTCTTTTTTAATCTAAAGAATCTCGTGTGAGTCCTGTAAACGATGCACAGCTTTTAGTTTTCAGCAGGAGGTAAGAGTTAACTGATGATGCAGTGAAGAAGCTAAAGAAACAAGCTGACAGGCCTGGACTTTGTGAAATCTGTTTTCATTACAAAATATGAGCAGAATATTTTTATTCACCGAGCCAACGTGTTACTCAACTGATTTTTATTACGTCTCTCAAACTTGGTGTAATATATTATTTCCTCCATCTGCTGGACAAAGTGCATTTCAAATAAAGATTTTCATTAAATTTGCTCTTCAAGAAACAAGCCTAAAATGTAATTCCAGAAACATACTCACAAGATGGGACAGTTGTAAACAAGATAAAGTTTATACAGTAAATGAGCTGCAGAGCCGAGGAAGATTTTTCAGTGATCATTATCCGACACCAGTTTTCAGATAAGAACATACCCTGCCCCTTATTGCAAAATCACAAATCATTTTAAAAGTACATGTTCTAATACAGAAAAAATCTCAGATCTTCCAACATTTAAAAAATAAAATAATGAAACAATTCAGAGTCTGAGGCAGTCTGTGCAATAAGACCAGACACCACATGGATCTCTCTGGTCTTGGAGTCGTCTTCTTTTATTCTTCCTCATCAGATTGAGCATGAATTGGTAAAGCACACATCTGTTTACAGAAGTGTTTTATAGCTGACAAAGAACATCAGCGATGAAGAAACAGGCTGCAGAGCTCTGAAACAGGATTGTTGCGGGGCACAGATATGGGGAAGGCCACAAAAACATTTCTGCTGCACTGAAGGTCTCAGTTCTCCTCAAATAGAAGATGCCACACTGAGCTGAACGTGATGAGTTACCTGATGGTCCTGTTTAAAGATGGGACTACGTTCCAGAAAGGCAACCAGAACCGCAGACATTACAACTCAATTGAATTTTTTCAGGGAAAAAAACAACAACAAAAAACAAAACAAAAAAACACATGAAAGACCGCCTGCAGATCTCCCAGACTGTGAGGAACCAGATTCTCTGGAGACCAAGACTGAACTGTTTGGCCTCAATTCTGAATGAACTCACCCTCCTCAGTTGAGCATGGTGGGGAAAGAATCATGCTGTGTTCTTTAGCAGCAGGGAGATTGTTTAGAGCTGAGAGAGCTGGATGGAGTAAAGAACAAAAACCCTGTTCCACAGAACCCAGTGTCTAAGGGACAACACACAGTGAAGTCCACACAGAGACCTGAACCATGTCAAACACTTCTGGAGAGACCTGAAACTGGCCTTCTATGAATGATCAGAATAAGTTTTATTATCATTGCACCGAGATACAATGAGAACATGTCCGTACAGCCGTCTGAAAAATGGACGGAGCGCAAGAAGCTGCTGCTGTAAGCGCGGCCTTCTTATTCTTTTCAGAATACATTTTTTAGATAGAAAAAGGGACAATAGTGGCATTACAAAAAAAGATCTCTTCACACCTTGTCCTAACAGGACACAATTTAATATATAAAAAAAAAAACTCTGCCACCTAAGCACATTTATGAACACGTAACTATCCGTTTACGACGAGGCGTCCATGAAGCACTAACAGATAGTCCATTGTCTTGATAAGATGATGGTCAGCCGGCACAGTTCTGATAAGACTCCACAGAAGGGGGGTTGTGATAGACAAAGCTTTTCCTTAGTTTACACATTTCCCAGGAGAAACTGATAAGCCGGCCTGTTCCGAGGCCGACCGGGGAGTCAAATTCAGATAACCACAATTGTTGATTTATTCAGGCAGACGTTTTTCTTTTCTTGTCAGCCTTCGAGTCTGTATTGACTTCCAAGATCCGAAATGGCCAGATTAGGGTGCATTCTACTGGTCCATGCTTAAAAGGCCTCTTCAAGGTTGTTTCCATGCTGACGTGTCCCAAAGCCACAGGTGGCATGCAATTTAAATCACTTCCAACATACGGTTTCACTCGTAAATCAACTGATTTTGAGTCCTCCCAGCACGAACCAAAACATAGGCAGCAGCCTGACGAGGTCCAAAGTAGCTGTGGCCGTCTTTCTTTGTATGTTGATAAACCAGGAACCAGCCTATTCTAAAAACAGGAAACCTGTTATCATAAATCCAATTATATGCAATTCCGACGTCCTCATTCGAGAGTAGACACATCCCCACCGAGAGATATATCCAGCTGCATGCGTGTCGTCCGAGCAGATGAGGGTTCTCCAGGATCCTGTCGCTTTGTTGAAAAGATTTTGTCATTTGAGTCGAAACTCCAATTAGTCAGATCCAAAACAGTAGTTTTCATTTGGGAAGATGTGTAAAATAAAACAGGAGCTTCTCTGATACACAGACTGAAAGCAAAAAAGCAGGAGGAGAACAGGGAGCGGGAAGGAACGCGTGCGCCTCATTAGAGAGCCAGTGGAAGTAAAAATGATCCAACTGCACTGAGAAAATCCTCCACTCCAGATGTGCACAGCTGGTTGTATTGCACCTAAAAAGACGTGATGCTTTGTGTGCGTGTGTTGCCTTTCGCGTACATCTGATTTATCTTTGGGAGGGGAAGTTTAAAAATTCACACAGACGTACACAACATTGATTAATTCACCGATGACCTGTTTGTGGTACATGTTCTTTTCTCTCCCTGTAGAGATCTTGTGTGGAAATCCTCCTTTAATTGCCTCCACAGAGCAGGTGTGGAACAATAAATCAACCCCTGGCAGCATTGTGTTGTATTTATGTAAAGAGGGCTTTTATGACAAAGGAGGACAAAATGTATCCATCTGTAATCAAAATGGTCTCTGGACACCCACAACTTTGTCATGTCAAGGTAATCCAGATGTAACTGATTTTTGTTTGTTTGTTTTCAACCCCAAGTATCAGATACATTAAGATACAATGTGGTGGTGTTATTTTTATTATGGGCACAAATCTTAACGTGACTTAGAATCACAAGGATGTAAAAGTTAGACAAGAACATTTGCAGTACTGTAGTTGGTTAACTTTGCTTTTATAGCAAAAATGTCTGAAGATACTTAAGGAGACAAAAAAACATGAAAATATCTGATTTAGAAAACATTATGTTTGAAGTTACCTCGTAAATTTATTCTTGAAATGAGTTGTTTTGGGGGAATTTTTTAAAGAACTGCTAAAGTGATATCATGGCCATTTTGATGTGGGGGTTCTGTTTAAAAAAGCGATGAAGAATTAAACATCTTACCTGTCGTAGATGGCTCCTTGACTGTAGAAAAAGAGGTTACATTTAACAAGAAGGACGAGGCAACAGCTACACTGCAGCCCTTTTCAAACATCTCCAATTCAGACACTTCTTGACACAATTTCTGAGAACGTGTGAATGTTACTACTTACACAATACAAGGAGTGAATGGTACAACTTACACAATACAAGGAGCGGAACAAGCCGATTGGATTTAGCTGCTGTATTTATCAAACTCCGAGCCCTAAAGGGCGGATCTTTCTCCTAAATCTACTGGAAACTGTTTGGAATAATTTTAGGACAAGTTGTTCGGAAGAAATATGGTGAGTCAATCTGATCATAAAAAATGGAAAATAACACATTATTTAAGTCAAAATAAATAAAATTATTGTGCTGTAAAAATTCAGTAAGTCACAATTACATTTGTAATACATTTTTGGTCCTTCTTTATACAAATATAATGTTTTCTCCAAAGTACATGCTCAATAATCCAGGTATAAAATCCAAAAATGTTCAGTCAGGTCATCTGGACGTTTTATTTTTATTTTTTTGTGCTGAGACGTTTTGCCCTGCATCCAGAAGGCTTCATCAGTCTGAGGAAACACCAAAACTGATTCTCCCCCAACAGCTTACTCCAAAGTGGAAAAAAAACAACCTGTTATGTTGGTGCTAAGATGGTCTCTGCCTCTGGGGCACGCCCTCTCCTCCAGAGCCCGCCTTCTCCCTCGTCGACAGTCAAAGTGGTTCAAAACACCAAAGTCCATGCTCAATAATGCAGGTATAAAATCCAACAATATTCAGTCAGGTCATCTGGAAGTTTCTGTTAGGATAATTTAACATTATCCTTTCTGCTATGAATCTGCCACACAGGAGAGGTATCATTTTCTTAATCCCAGGTTTAATCCTGCAAGATGGAGCAGCGTTGATACAAGCAGGCGAGATGTTTACATGGTGCTTCATCTCCAAGTCTGTTCAGCGAGAGCATAAAAGAGTCTTTTTATACTGTTATCAGTCAGACTCGAGGTCAGACAACTCCTGCAGCCTGTTTGCTTTGAGTGTTTGAGGTGAAAGCTCCATGCCTCTGCCTCCACTCTGTCCAGACAACACTCTAACACCACATGTGGTTCATATACATTTGACATTAATAAGTGAAAAACGTCTGTGACCTTTCACATCTCCATCAGTTTCTTTTTTTTTTTGTGCAGACATTTCGCCCTCCATCCAGAAGGCTTCATCACTGGAGGAGAGGACGTGCCCCAGAGAACATCTTAGCACCAACATAACAGTTTTTTTCCACTTCAGAGTAAGCTCTTGGAGAAGAATCAGTGTGTTTGGTTTTCTCAGACTGATGAAGCCTTCTGGATGGAGGGTGAAACATCTCAGCACAAAAAAGAGGAACGTCCAGATGACCTGACTGAACATTGTTGGATACGGTCTTTTCTGTTGTCCTAAAGTGCAAAAATCTAAATAAATGTTCAAATTCACTTCATAATTTTAGCTTCACAATGTCACCCCCACTGACCAGAAAAGCACCCCTCTAACAAACGTGAATTGGCCCACAGGCCAATCTCATTTTATTTAGTGAGCGAAGGGGCAGAAATGGCTCTAGAGGTAGCAGACCCCGCCCTGCACTCTTCCAAAGCAGATGTGTCTAAGAATTTCCAAACAGTTCATGTAAGTTCAATAATTTAACCTTCACTCCACAATCGTTTTTGCATTTCATAGTAATTTTTGTAGAGAAATTAAGAAATTTGCAGCAGAATGGTGCTGTTGTTGCTGTCAATAACCATGCATTGCCAAACTGGCGGTGGTGAAACAGCATAAAGCTTAAAGTGTGTGTGACAGGATTTTGGAACTATGCATAAAGTGGCAGAGTAGCTACTCAGCTTTGATTTTTTGTACACAGATGCTTCGAATAATTAATACATAAAAGTATTTTTTAAAATAAAATAGTTCTCTTCAGAGCGTCGCAGTTTTCGGGTGGAGAAAGGAGGGGTCAAACGCCAAATCATTTTATGACGCAATCGCCAGAACGCACATTGTAAATAACTATGGCAGAGAATATACAAACCGAGGAATTAAGCAATTTAAGTGAAGATTTGAGCGATTTGTCTTCGGTTTGGGAAGCCGAAGTTAGTTCGAGTGATGAACAAGAAACAGCTGGTTCTAATGTAGGTCTGCACCCGTATTTATTTGACTCTTACCGTTCAGTGAACGAGGTGGTGCGAGGGGAAATCCAACATTTCAGATGAGCAAAGTTCCGAGGGTGAAGTGCTGGAACCCCATCGTAGTCGTCTACGACTTTGATGGGCAGCACGGTGGCACAACTGGTAGAGCTGCTGCCTCTCAGCAAGCAGGTTCGAATCCTGGTCCGGGGGCCTTTCTGGGTGGAGTTTGCATGTTCTCTCCGTGCGTGCGTGGGTTTTCTCCGGGTGCTCCGGTTTCTTCCCACAGTCCAAAAACATGCATGTTAGGCTGATTGGTGACTTTGAATTGACCCTGGGTTGTGAGTGAGACAGGTCCCTCTTGTAAATGAGTCCCCGTGGCTCAACGAGGCTAGCCTGTGTAAATAAAGGTTGAATGAATGAATAAAAAAGTCTACAGAGCTGGCGATGTTAGAACACACAAATGCGACACAACGTACCGGCATTTTTCAAGTTATACAAAAGAAAATAGGCGATCTTGAAGACAATTACACTGCGTGCTAATAGCAGCGGCAGACAACTGTGCTGGTCCCTATGTCACGACGTCGCATGCTTAAGTACCCGGATGTCCCTTGACGAAACACGGCGCCAATTTTAAAATCACTTTAAAATCAAATTTCCATTGATTTATCATTTTGCTTGTAAAAACGAACATAGTTGAATGATACAACACAAATATGTTGTTCCACTTTATGCATGTAGTTCCAAAATCATGTCACACACACTTTAAACCAGTCAAATGTTGAGAGTGGAGCTGTTCTAAGATGGCACCAATCCACTTTTGTCTCAGCCTCAAACTAGCTCATCAGCCATGTCAGATGTAAACTTTATTTCTCCAAACCAAGGTTGTTCTAAAAGCAATCTACAACAGGTCAGATGTTAATTTTTCATCAATTTTACACCCCCCTTCAAATAGAAAAGCCCTTTATCCCTCTGACGTGCTAAATGTTCTGTCTCAGAGAGCTCATGTGGAGATCCGCCCGCGGTGCTTAACACTGGGCAGGTGTGGAACGGCAGCTCCACGCCTGGAAGCACAGTGGTGTACTTCTGTAAAACAGGATTTTATCATCACGAGGGAAACAACGAGTCGATGTGCACAATGAACGGTTACTGGACAAAGCCTGGCATTTTGTGCAAAGGTAACATTGTTCCTAAAATAAAATGGTTTCTTCTTCCATACGCTCCACAAACTAATGTTTTTTCTTCCCACCCTGCTGAACGGTGTCACCTCCGTGTGTGTAGAAGTTGACTGTGGAGAGCCTGTGGCCGTCCCTCATGCAGGCCTGCTGTGGGATAAGCGCTCCACAGTGGGCTCTCGGGTTGTTTACATGTGTGACGATGGATATGTGAGCGTTGGAGGGGGAAATGTTTCGGTTTGTTCTGCCACTGGAGAATGGGATCAAACCTCTTTGTCCTGTCAAGGTGATAATAATATTCATCTACTGTATGTGTAAGTGTAGTTTCCCTCAGAATCATTTTGCACCATACAGGGCATCATTTTTTAAATTCACGTTATCAAAATATATCCAGTTTCCATTGCTTGATTTTCTGTTTTTTGTCACAGAAATCTTTTGCGCAGAACCTCATGTTATACAGCACGCTAAAATGCAATGGGATGGTGCGTCCCACATGGGTAGTGTTGTGTATTACCAATGTGAGGAAGGATATGTTGCCAGAGGCCAAAGAAGCAACTCCGTTTGTGGAGAAAAAGGACTGTGGGAGGATGTTGACCTTTGGTGTGAAGGTGCATGATTCTTCTGACCAATAGTGCAATTAAAATTAACTTACCGTATTTTCCGGAATATAGGTTGCGGCTTTTTATCATTTTTGCATGCCCTGCGACCTATATTCAGGTGCGACCTATATGTGGCTTTTTATAAAATAAGCTGATTTGTAATAATTTATTAACAAAAATACATCGAGAGGAGCCAGTTGAGGTGGCTCGGGCATCTGGTTAGGATGCCTCCTGGACGCCTCCCTGGTGAGGTGTTCCGGGCATGTCCCACCGGGAGGAGACCCAGAGGAAGACCCAGGACACGCTGGAGGGACTATGTTTCTCGGCTGGCCTGGGAACGCCTTGGGATTCCCCCAGAGGAGCTGCTCCAAGTGGCTGGGGAGAGGGAAGTCTGGGCCTCCCTACTTAGGCTGCTACCCCCGCGACCCGACCCCGGATAAGCGGAAGAAAATGGATGGATGGATATTAACAAAAATTAAACTGAGACACACTCTTACAATAATGTCAGCTAACAAATATATTTTTTTAGGTGTTTATCCTGCTAAAATTATTCATTTATTAAAGAAAAGTTCAGCTCAGACACATATTTGCTATAATTTTTATCAAACAAATAATTGTTTTTAAGTGTTAATCTTCTTAAAAGCCTTGCTGTGCGCTCCTGTGGCAGACATTTGCAGCAGAGCTAAACACGGTCCACATTTTGACGTAGGTGCGACCTATATATGGATTTTTCCAATTCTTTGGCAATAATTGGACAATGCGACCTATATTCCAGAAAATACGGTAGAAGGACATTTAGTCAAGACTGTTTATGTGTCGCACGGTGCTCTTTTATTTCTCCCAGTCTGTGTTCACATTATTTATATACAGAAACAAACTGCGGTTCCCCCAAAATTCTCCCCAACACTAACCTCCTGTGGGACCATACCAGCCGGCGGGGCAGCGTTGCGCTGTATGAGTGTGAGGATGGATTTTACCAGCAGAGTGGAAATAATTTTTCAATGTGTTCACTATCAGGAGAGTGGGGGGAAGTGTCTATAAAATGCAAAGGTAGAGTAATCCTCCTTATAAATCTACTTGAATGCCACTGTCTCCACTGTTTCTCATTGCATGATCACTCGTATGTTTCTCTAACACTGCATGTTCTGATCTGGGATGTTAGACTTGGCGTTTGTGGCAACCTAAGAAGCTGCATGTGGTTTACTTTCCTCCTCAATGGCTTGCAATGATCACTGGCTGTCAGCACAAAGATAAATGTGGGTGTTTGTGAAAATACATTGTGTGTGTAGTGTACAACCTATACGGAGTCAGTTTTCTCACAACGTGTTTCTTGTTATTTTGCTATGTAACTGCACCAAAAAAATAAATCTTGTGTTTGCATGTGAAATGAATGGTGAGATTTCAGAGTCATTTAATTACTGTTGACGTTTTTTTTCCCAGCTAAATGTGGCCCTGTTCCTTCCCTTGCTAACTCTGAAGTGGTGTGGCACAACAGGAGTGTTGTGATTCATCGCTGTGACGCCGGGTTTCACAGCTGGAGGGGCACCAACGTGTCTCTGTGTGGCAGCTCGGGAGTGTGGCAGGAGGCTACACTCGAATGCATTGGTGAGTACTGAAACAGTAGTTCAACATGTAATAGTATTTACAGAGTGACAGTGGGATTTTGTTTAGTATTTATGAGGAATCACCAAGTAGCTTCTTGAATGGACTCAGTTAGGAGAAATGGAGTTCTCTGACAGGACTGATGAGCTAACAGCTCATCTAAATGAAGCCAAAACCAAAGAGAGCCGCTGTCGCTTAAGATCTCTGACTACCTGCACACGTTGGCCTTCATATGTTGTTATTTCTCTATTATACAAAACTTGTTGTTGTTTGTGACACGTGAAAACTCCTAATTACCTAAATATATATATACTGTATATGTTTATTACATTTTTCATCTAAGGATGTTATTACCATTATTTTACCAGAGCAATGCATTCTGTGGTGATGACGTACAGGTAGTTCCCGACTTGCAAAAGAGTTCCATTCCTACGGTCGTTCGTAAAACGAAAATCGACGTAAGTCGGAACGCATTACACGCGGCGTTTGTAAAACCGGATTTTCGCCGTAAGTCGGAAAATGTATGCTAATGCAGCGCCGCACACCCGTTTATCGACATGAGACTGAACAAGCGTACATAATGGTCCATAAACATGCACAGAACTTTATTTACAAACGGTTAGCTAACACATTACACCGCACATTCATCTATAAACACATACCTGTACAGTATTTACTGTACAACATTACTGTTCTGCACAGCACGTTCAATAAAAAAAAAAAAAAACAGTAGAAAAACAGTGCCGTAGTGTACAGTCCAGGAACTTTAAAAAGGTAGTATCAGCACAGAAACAGCATAGAAAAGAAAATGCCCTTACTTTGATTGAAGAGTAGGTAGACAGGCTTATTGGCTGGTTCTGCTGGTCAAACTTGGCAGCACGGTGGCACAACTGGTAGAGCTGCTGCCTCTCAGCGAGCAGGTCCTCGGTTCAAATCCCGGTCCGGGGGCCTTTCTGGGTGGAGTTTGCATGTTCTCTCCGTGCATGCGTGGGTTTTCTCCGGGTGCTCCGGTTTCCTCCCACAGTCCAAAAACATGCATGTTAGGCTGATTGGTAACTCTAAATTGACCCTGGGTGTGAGTGAGACAGGTCCCTCTTGTAAATGAGTCCCCGTGGCTCAACAAGGCTAGCTTGTATAAATAAAGGTTGAATGAAAAAAAAAACATAGATCAGAGGGAACTGCTTAACCCTTGACGAAGGGAAGCTGTTCAACCATGGATGAGGCGGCATGTGAGTCCAGAAAGGTCTGGTCAGGTGCAGATGTTGTCCTGATGCTGCTCGCTCAAAAATGGAGGAGGGGGCATGTGAGTCCAGAGGCAACATGTGAGTTCAGTTCAGTTCTGGTCCTGATGTTGGATGCAGGAGGATGAGGAGGGGCCCCTTTCAGTGATGACACAGCACAGTAGCACAGCAGGTCTGGCTGTTTAAAAGAACACAGACATGTGCATGTCAACATTAAGCTGATGGTAAGAAAAAGAGATATGAAACAACACAGACAAACAAATGTTGTCCTTACTGTTATCCAAATGATGCAGAAAGAAGATGGAGCATGTCAGATCAGGTCAGGTGTGCTCCTGATGTTGCTGGAGTCAGTGTGATGGAGATGAAGGAGAGGGGTGAGGACGTAGCACAGCAGGTCTGACTGTTGAAAAGAACACAGACATGAGGATGTCCAGATTAATCTGATCCAACATACTGCAACTGCAATAGAAACAGAAATTAAACACAGACAAACAAATGTTGTCCTTACTGTTATCCAAATGATGCAGAAAGAAGATGGAGCATGTCAGATCAGGTCAGGTGTGTTCCAGATGTTGGATGGACATGGAGGAGGGGCCTTTCCGTGATGCTTTGGAGGCTGTGGACATGACAAGAGACAGGTGGATGAATAGATGCAGCTATAACATAAAACAAAAAAGAAAAAAAAAACATGTCATTACCTTTATGATGATGCTATGCTGGTTAGTGGGTAGGTGAGCAGGTCAGTGAGGGGAGTAGGTGTTGCTAAGGCTGGTTGAATAGAGAGGAGGAGGAGGAGGTTGTGGACATGAGCAGAGACAGGTGGATGAATACAGTAGATGCAGCCATAACATAACACAAAACAGAAAAGCAAAAATAAAAATAGCATTTCATTACCTTTAGGGAGGGTGCAGGGGAGGGAGGCATGACTACTGTAGAGAGGGTGATGTGTCCATGGACTCCTGGCTTGCTGTAGCAGATGTTGATGGCATTTCTTCTCCAGATCCTGGAGGCGCTGTTGAGACCTTCTTTACAAATTTCATCATGCTACTCTGCACTGCCTCCTGCTTTTTGTCCTCCAGGATCTGCTGGTAGCAAGCCATGGAGTCCATCATGGCCCTGGCAACCTTGGCGTACCTCTCCCCATCAGCATACTGCCTTAAAACATACCATGCTTTCCTGCAACAGCCGAAAACCTTTAGCCAATGCCTGCCTTGTGAATTGCTTGTCCTCAGGGCTTGGCATCACTTGCTCTTCCTTCTCCTCCATGATGTGCCTCTCCAGCTCCATTAGGTCCTCAGAAGACAACTCGTCTCCTTGTGATACCAGCAGTTCAGTGACATCCTCCTCGTCGATCTCCAACTCCATTGACTTGTTCATCTCCACCACGTTCTGGATCACACTGGTCACTGACTCCTGGGACACAGGTGAAGCCTGAACAACCCGTGGACAAAGCCTTTTCCACACTCCACTCAGGGTGCTCGGCTTCACCCGATCCCAGGAGTGACCAATGTGCTGCATAGCATCCAGGATGTTGTACTACTTCCAGAACTCTTTGAGAGTGAGTTCTGAGTCTTTCTCAGTTGCCTCCAAAGCATCACGGATGACTCTCTGAAGGTAGTAAGCTTCAAGTGTGCTTATGGACCCCCTGATCCATGGGTTGGATGAGTGAGGTGGTGTTGGATGGCAGGTACACGACCTTCACATCTGGGTGAAGGTCATCCTGATGTGCAGGGTGGCCAGGTGCATTGTCCAACACCAGCAGGACTTTAAAGGGAATGTTGTTGGAGGTGCAGAACTGCTGGACATCTGTCACAAAATGGTTGGTGAACCAGTTTTCGAATACAGCCAGTGTCACCCATGCCTTTTTGTTTGAGGTCCAATAGACGGACAACTGTATTTTATCAATGTTCCTGAAAGCTCTAGGGTTCTCGGACTGGTACACCAATAAAGGTTTCAACTTACAGTCTCTAGCAGCATTCCCCCCGAACAGCAACGTGAGACGTTCTTTGCCCACTTTGTGACCTAGAGCTGTTCTTTCCTCCTTGCTGATGTAGGTGCGGTCAGGCAAATGCTTCCAAAAGAGTCCAGTCTCATCAACATTGAAGACCTGCTGTGCTATGTAACCCCCATCCGTGATTATCTGGGCCAAAGTGTCTGGGAAGTCTTGTGCTGCGTTGACATCTCCACTGGCGACCTCACCTGGTTGAAATGCATACACACATGACATGATTAAGGTGAAGGAACACTGTAATAAAGCTGATGTAACACTGTAATAAAGCTGATGTAACACTGTGCACTTAATAAAAAGATAAATGAAACACATGCTCACCTTGGACTTTAATGTTGTGAAAGTTGGCTCTCTCTTTAAATCAATTAAACCACCCTTTAGACTTAGTGAACTCCTCTGCCGCGCTACCTTCCCCCTTCTCGGCTTTCAAACGCGCATAGATCCGTTGTGCTTTTTCCTGGATAACCGACAAGCCAAACGGTACGTGACGCTGACTCTGATCCTCAATAAACAAAATTAACAAGCGTTCCATCTCCATAATGAGCCCCGTCCTTTGTTTTGTAATGACAGTAGCTTTCATAGGCGCTGACCCTCGGACATGCTCCAGAATTCTAGCTTTATCAGCTAATATTGTCCCGACTATGGAACGCGCCAGCTCGAGTTGTTTTCCTATCTGTGTCGGTGTTTCTCCCTTTTCTGCCCATTTTAAAATGTCCAACTTCACTTGTATCGTGATCGCTTTTCTTTTCTTTGGCGCCGCGCTCCCACCTGAAGACTCTGTTGCTCTCTTGGGGACCATTTAAAAGTTCGCACTCGTGTTAGCTAGCTAGCTACAAAACTCGCTCAAATAATCGCTGATCTCTTCTCTATGTTCGCCAAACTCACCACGCTGCTTTTCGCACGCCGTTTCCTTAAATACTGTACTGATTCTGTATCACTCCGCCTTTGTCCGTTGGGTTTTTTCATTCAACCTTTATTTATACAGGCTAGCCTCGTTGAGCCACGTGGACTCATTTACAAGAGGGACCTGTCTCACTCACACCCAGGGTCAATTTAGAGTTACCAATCAGCCTAACAGTACGCCTGTAACAGGGTTACAGTACGCCTGCCTGTAACCTTCCGCTACTGTATTTTCCCACTGTCATGGCACCCGCCCCCTCTCCCCCCGACAGCACGCAGCACTGCAGTAACTTTCCATTGCCATGTCCCCCCCCACCCCAGATAGCTAGATAGATAGCTAGATAGCTAGATAGATAGATAGATAGATAGATAGATAGATAGATAGATAGATAGATAGATAGATAGATAGATAGATAGATAGATAGATAGATAGATGGATAGATGGATGGATGGATGGATGGATGGATGGATGGATGGATGGATGGATGGATGGATGGATGGATGATGATAGATGGATGGATGGATGGATGGAGATAGATATGGATAGATAGATAGATAGATAGATAGATAGATAGATAGATAGATAGATAGATAGATAGATAGATAGATAGATAGATAGATAGATAGATAGATAGATAGATAGATAGATAGATAGATAGATAGATAGATAGATAGATAGATAGATAGATAGATAGATAGATAGATAGATAGATAGATAGATAGATAGATAGATAGATAGATAGATAGATAGATAGATAGATAGATAGATAGATAGATAGATAGATAGATAGATAGATAGATAGATAGATAGATAGATAGATAGATAGATAGATAGATAGATAGATAGATAGATAGATAGATAGATAGATAGATAGATAGATAGATAGATAGATAGATAGATAGATAGATAGATAGATAGATAGATAGATAGATAGATAGATAGATAGATAGATAGATAGATAGATAGATAGATAGATAGATATTTGTTTGGATTGTGAAAATTTGTTTGGATTGTGAAAATTTGTTTGGATTGTGAAAATTGGAGTTGTTTTGCAACAAAAACATTCTAATTTGGTCATTGATATGTTCAAATCGACATTAGTGGGCATAAATAATTTTTCTCCATCTGCAAATGTTAAGATGTTAATTCTTTATAAATAATAAAATCACAAACATTTAAACGCTAACTATCACATTCTAAATTCAGTATATTACGTTTTTCATTTTAATAACACAGAAATCAAGCCACCTATCAGTTACCTAATCGTCTATAATAAAAACTGCCTGCAGTGGAAAGCTGAAAAATATGAAGAGGATACAGAAATATACCAGGTAAGATACAACAAATATATTTTCCCTCATTGATTTTATCAGACTTCACCAACCTCGACTGAAAAATCGGATTTGATAATTTCAGGTGACTTACACTGGATCCAGAGACTTCCAGAGATCCTTTCAAGACAAAGGGAAACGTTTTCTGACGTCAAAAGCTGATCAGCTGAAGCTTTGCCTCAAACTGCTGCCGGTAACAAACTACAGCATCTCTGTGACTGCAGCATCAGCCCGATTCACCGTCACCACCACCACCAACACCAGCTTAACAGGTCACACTGGTCAATCTGGAAATATTTATTACAGCTATAGCCTATGCTGTTTGTTGTATTATTCTTTATGTTGGATCAGGCATTTAAAATGCAAATACTAATGTTAGTGTTTTATAGCACCTCCAGCACCAGTTGTCTACTACACAGAATTAGAGACTCCAGTTCCAACTCTGAGGCTACAGAGATCACCTGACACACTGGACCCACTCAGGTAAAAAACCCTGAGTCCTGCTGGCTTTCATCACACGTGGCTACAGGGTCTAATTGTTCATGTTCTGGGGATGTAAAGCAACACAATTCTCTTTGAAATACAAAAATTATACTGCATTTTTTAAATAAAGCACACATTGTGAAAAAGAAGAAATGCAACACATAATCCAGGCTGGTGTGCATCTAATATGAAATGGGCTATTTTTGGATATACTGAATATGTCCATCCATCCATCCATCCCCATCCATCCATCTATTATCTTTACCCACTTTTTCCTTTTTGGGGCACGGGGGTCACTGGTGCCCATATCCAGCAGTCACTGTGTGAGAGGTGGGGTACCAAATATATTTAAACACAATTAAAACATCTGGACATAAAGCTCATTTATAATTTAAAAAGCTACAAATACACATCTACCCCTCTCCTGGTAAACGTCATTATTTGGATGTTGGAGGAGCTTGTTTGTGTGTGTACAATCTCAAAGTTGATGTTTGTTAAAATTGACGGAGAACATCCTTAGAAATCTATTTTCATGTCCCTATGTCATGACAATGAATCTCATTATTTTGAGATAACATATAAACGTACTTACCGGTATTTACTTGTTTATTTTTACTTGTAAAAATTCATAAGCTGAGGACAGCCATACCTCTTCTTGGTATTATTTTGATGCAAGTTTTTCAAGATCAAAAGGTAGGGATTACATTATCTTGACAAAATCTGGCCAAATTTATCAATTTATCAATGTCAAGTGGTGGTGCTGTAGATAGAACTGATGTCTCTCAGTGAGAAGGTCACCGGATCAAATCCCTGCTGGGGGCCTTACTGGTGGAGTTTGCATGTTCTCTCCGTGCATTGGTAGGTTTCCTACGTGCACTGGTTTCCTCCCACAGACTAAAAACATGCATGTTAGGCTGATTGGTAACTCTAAATTGTCTCTGAGTGTGAGAGTGAATGGCCGTTTGTCTCTATGTGTCCCTGTGATGGACTGGAGACCTGTCCAGGGTGTCTCCCGCCTCTCACACAGTGATGGCTGAACATGTGACCCAGTGACCCCCCTGACCCTAAAAGGAAGAAGCGAGTAAAGATGATGGATGGATTGTCAATTCACAATTAAAGACGATTATTTTTCAGAGATCAGGAAACAAGTTGGTAATGAGTTCAAGGTGAAAACGTCGTCTCAAGGATCATTGATCACTGATATTAAATAATAAAGCTGCGTGTAACTTAACACTTCTTCATTTTTACATTATTCATCTTGTTTTCTTTTTTCTTTTCTTTTTTCTTTTCTTTTTTAAGAAAACTTAATTTAAAATGGCTGTTTTAGGACTTCATATGTTGTCACAGCACATTAATGTTGTGATTAAGTGTTCAAAGAAAACTGAAATACAATATATGCTAAAAAGCCATTTATTGGTAACATGAGTCAGCTGAATAAAGTCTTTCTGATGCTTAGCTTGGTTTACTTAGTCACCTTTGATCAGGATGTTAAAAAAACACAGTTGGATAAAACCTGTGTTCCACCCCAGTCGCCACTGATTATAAATGTTTGTTACATTATAATGATGTTAAAAAGTTTAATTTTGTGTTTTTGATTTGGCAGTTTGTACCAAATCTTTGTGCTTCCTGTAGAGGGGATCATGATGTTCGACTGTTCCTCTCCTGCGAGCTTAGCCACTTCAAAATCTGCAGCAGAGTACGTCACTGCCCAGCTTCACGTCCAAAATGTTGGGACAGAGATGAACTTTACAGTTGGAGACGGCTTCCTCTATGGAGGCTTCTATAATGCACCGCTGGAGAGCAGCAGAACCTACTATGTCATCTTACGAGCAGTCAGTCAGTGGAACATGGTGAGTCAGGACTATTCATTGTTGTACTGTGAACAGTTATAGAAATAGCAGAGGACTTTTTCTAAATGTTTTCTCTTCAAGGCCTCAAAAAGCTGCTGTGTCCTGTGGGCGAAGATAGCAGGTAACTCACCCTGCTGTGAAAGTTGACTTTAACCAGCATTTACAACATGACAAACAAGCAGTACATGGATGTTCCCCATCACAGAAGGATTTGAATAGTACAAATAGTAAATGTTTGTCATTTTTGAGACACGTTTTTATAGATTGCAACTGAACAAAGAATGCAAGTAAACCTCAATGTTTTTGATGCAAGATATTCAAGAGGATAGGAGTTACAGTGTGGAGAAGAACAGAGGGAGGTTTGTTTGTCTGAGGCTGTGCAGAGTAATGTTTCCTGGCACAATGGCGGAGTCAGTGGGTGACCTATGGTGGCCTGGGTGATTAATCTCTTTTGGCCACCCCAATCATTTGAAGAAAAAAAAACTATACATTTAAGCAAGATTTTAAAAAAGTAGAAAGCATGTGAAAGATGTGAACATCTTTGACATGTGAAGAAAGATGTGCACATCCTTGATAGAGAGTGAAAGAAGCCACCTAGCAAGCGGCCATCAGGGCACTTACAATCAATAGACTATATGCCACGGACTTCCGTTCTGGCACTTCCGCATTCCTGAGCCGGGCCGCACACATCCGGTTAGCGGGAAAGACACGAACATAAATGTCTAAATACAATTAATAAAACATCTGCATACACACCAATAATAACTCTATACACATATAAATCCATATAAAATTATGGCGACGTTCCCCCTACGGATAGCCGCGATAAATTTTCGCCCTAACCCCCCCTCGGAACAGCTGTACCCACCGGTGGGCGGACACAACGGAACTCACTTGTAGTGCCAGTAGCGCGCAGCCGCTTCCCGTTTCGGGTCGTTGTCATGGTCTGCTACTAGGAGCTAACGCTAACAACAACGGCAGTGGATCGGAACCGGAAGTGCGGGATGTGTCCTATATTTTGACGGAGGTACGTCACACCTACCCGTGGCATATAGCCTATTAGGCTAATGGTCCTCCTTTTGCATTGTCAGCCGTGTGTCTATGGCGCTCTTCCAGTTCTTTTAATTCCCAGGTGGAGAGGAAACTCACATGAACTCAATAAAATCAAGAGAGGTAGATTCTTTTTACCTTTTAATGTAGGTAAGGCAGGAACATTTACAAGCTCAGCGCTGAGGCATCTGTCTTAGCTGTCGCAACCCGGAGCCGGAAGCGGACGCCCCGTGCAACAGAATGCCCCAGCTGATGTTGGCCCTTGGCTCCGCCTTCACATCCAGGGCGGGCACAGTCTATCAGAGTCTATCAGTGGGGTGACTATGGCTATGTTCACACTGCAGAAAAATCCGACCCATATCCGATTTTTTTGCCCCATCTGACCCATATCCGATTTTTTTATGAGAGTCTGAACGCGACAAATCCGATTATTTCAAATCCGACCCAGGCCGTTTCAGTATGTGGTTTTAAATCAGATATATATCTGATGTTTTCAAAGCGACTGCAGTCTGAACGCTCATGTGACTTACATCTGACTCACCATTGGCTCCTACTCCGCATCCACACACCCCTCTGAACAGAGGTAGCAGCCACAGCTCCAAAAATCGCCATCACTAAAAATTTTGCTCGCTTTCTTCTCAGTTTTCTTTTGCCTTTAATCATTTGGATGTTTAGCTTTCCCCGATTGGACAACAACTTCAAAATTACCGAACACACACTGAAAACTGTTGCGTCCATGTTTACTTCCGCAAACACAGGGTGCTGCGTGTCACGTCACGTTCTGAGACACGTTTTCTTCTGCGCATGCGGGTCGCTTCTGCAATGTAGATCGTTCACACTGGAGTCTGATGCAGGTCGCATTTAAAATGTAGTGTGAACGTTCACACCAAAAGATCGGATTAAAAAAAAATTGGAATTGAGCATTAAGACCTGTAGTGTGAACGTAGCCTATGTGTGACCTCGTTGGTCTTTTATGTTTCTGATGGTGGATATAGGGTGATGTGCAGATCTATCTAAGTGTTGGAATCAGGCAAACAAAAATGACTCCTTATTGGGGGTTGACCCTGGGATCGCTCATTGTGAGCAGCTGAAGGCTGAGTTAGACTCGCGCTTTGGTCCGCAGGCTGGAGCGCACGCGCTGCGCGTGCACTGTGCCGTGCGGCGAAATGCGTTTACAGTGTCGCCTCTGTGTTTATAGTTGTCCCACGGCGGCGCATGGCAAAGTGCTGTTCTTTTACGGACCAGCAGGAGGCAGTACCCTCTAAAACCTGTGCATATGTTGCAAGAAAGGTGTAGAAGAAGAAATCTACCGTAGAAGAAGAACTGTTTGAAATCACACAACAAAAACAAATAGCTTTCCGCTCGCGTGCTGAACTGTTGTCTTTATTTGCGGTTTTAATGCATGGAGTCAGCGGAGGAGAAAGCGATCACGTGACTTTTGGCGAAAAAACAAAAGAAAAGTCCGACTCCAGATCAGGAATGAAGGAGAATTTAATACATTTTGTGTCACAAAACATTCCTCCATGCGTCGCGACTCCGTCTCCACGACCACAGCGGCGCAAACAGCTGCAGGCTCCGGCGTGAAGAGGGTGAAGGCTGTCGGGTGGGGACCTGTCAATCAAATCGTAGCGCCCACCGCGCGCGCATAGGCTTGCAGAGTTTCAAAAATTCAGAGGTGCACGACACGCGCTAATCCCACGCGCGGGGCCAACGCGCAGGGGCGGGGACTGTGAAATTGCGTCACTTTTGGAGCGCACACCCTCGCGCGCTGCGCGACGCGTCGAGTATGAATCTAGCTTTAGACTGGTGTGATCTGTTCCGAACCAGGTGAGTCAGAGTAGACCAGACTGGGCCTCCAGCCAGATTAAACTTCTAACAGCATGTGAACAACTAGTTCTGGCTGTCACCAGTAAACTGGTTGATCCACTATGAGAAGGTGATATTTATAAGACTGAGTTTGTTGCAGCTCCTCAGATTGAAGAAGTCTGTTGGTTAAAAAATGTTCAACAAAGAAGAATCTGTCCAGAGGACCTGACTGAACATAGAGTAGAAAGTGTAGTTTCCTCAAATGATAGGGTGGCCGGTTTACATATAAATATAGCGGCAGCCTTTTTGGATTTTGACCTGGCAACCCAATTTTCAAATGGAAGCTTTTATATAGTAGCACCACACCAACATGGAAATGGGTATTTTCTAAGTTATCATTCTCATAACATGCACAGATGGACAGATGGAGGGTGTTTCTAATTCCTCCTCCGCTCCATGACGAGGGACAATAATCATCAGAGGGCAACAGAAAGGATTTCAACATACTGTATACAGTTTTGAAAAACTGATGTAGAGAATGGTAGCGTGTCACTTACTCGTTACTTGTTTCATTTGTTCAGGCACGTCGTATGTTCTGAGGACGTCGTCACTGTCTGCAGCTGCATTCATAGGAGTGGTTGCCTTGGTTTTAATGGGAGGATACAGTTTCACCTGGTGAGGAGGATAAATCACATTTCATCATCTGTACTACAATAGATGTGTGTGAATATTTGGTAAAATAAAATAAAAACATTAACTCATGTTAACAGGTTATTTTAACCACAATGTTAGCAATGCTATCTGCTCACTGTTCTTAACGTTTGATAAGACTTGTGTGTAATATACGGTAATGACCTTGTTTCATTTTGTATTGTTTTCCAGGTGTGTCAAGAAGTCTTAACTCTCCTCAGTGCTGATGGTTGTGGTCATCACAACAAATAAAACTACGTAGTCATTAGTTTTTACTTAGGAACTGTACACTCTGTAAATACTTCAGAAATTATGTTTAAAAAAATCACAGACAAAGCAGATTGTAATAAACTTGGATAATGGTTTACAAGTAGTTGTTGATTATTGGTTGTGATCATTTCCTGGCTTATGTATATTTTTTAACTATTAGACTATTTTTTCTTTGTAGTAATAATAACACAATACTAATCTATATTTTTTAAATTCAAACTAACCCATGTCATCTAAAGGACTTCAAAGCACTACAGGCTGAAGCAGGCTAGACCTACTGACTATATCATTATAATTATTTTAAGAAAAGAGCACTTTATACATACTGTATATATGTATAGACACACACACACACACACACATATATATATATATATATATATATA
>JBBPBX010013435.1:0-12316 GCA_038048925.1 Garcialebias charrua
CTTATCAGAGTTGTGGCCGCAAGGTTGTTGGTGCCTGTCGTGGTGGCAACCCTCGAACCCGGTGGTGGACACCGGCGGTGAGGGATGCTGTCATGCTGAAGAAGGAGTCCTATTGGGCCTTTTTGGCCTGTGGGACCCCAGAAGCAGCAGATAGGTACCGACAGTCCAAGCGGCATGCGGCTCGGGTGGTTGCTGAGGCAAAAACTCGGGCGTGGGAGGAGTTCGGAGAGGCCATGGAGAATGACTTCCGTACGGCTTCGAGGCGATTCTGGTCCACCATCCGGCGTCTCAGGGGGGGAAAGCGGTACGCGACCAACACCATTTATGGTGGGGATGGCGTGCTGTTGACCTCAACTCGGGATGTTGTGAGTCGGTGGGCGGAATACTTCGAAGACCTCCTCAATCCTACTGGCACGTCTTCCACTGAGGAAGCGGAGCCTGGGGACTTTGGGTCGGGCTCTCCAATCTCTGGTGCTGAGGTCACCGAGGTGGTTAAAAAGCTCCGCGGTGGCAGGGCTCCGGGGGTGGATGAGATTCGCCCTGAGTTCCTTAGGGCTCTGGATGTTGTGGGGTTGTGTTGGCTTACGCGACTCTGCAATATCGCGTGGACATCGGGGGCAGTTCCCTTGGATTGGCAGACTGGGGTGGTGGTTCCCCTATTCAAAAAGGGGGACCGTAGGGTGTGTTCCAACTATAGGGGGATCACACTCTTAAGCCTCCCTGGTAAGGTCTATTCAGGGGTTCTGGAGAGGAGGGTCCGTCGGATAGTCGAACCTCGGATTCAGGAGGAGCAATGTGGTTTTCGTGCTGGTCGTGGAACACTGGACCAGCTCTACACCCTCAGCAGGGTCCTGGAGGGTGCGTGGGAGTTTGCCCAACCAGTTTACATGTGCTTTGTGGACTTGGAAAAGGCATTCGACCGCGTCCCTCGGGGGGTTCTGTGGGGGGTACTCCGGGAGTATGGGGTACCAGGCCCATTGATATGGGCTGTTAGGTCCCTGTACGACCGGTGTCAGAGCTTGGTCCGCATTGCCGGCAGTAAGTCAGGCTCGTTTCCAGTGAGAGTTGGACTCCGCCAAGGTTGCCCTTTGTCACCGATTCTGTTCATAACTTTTATGGACAGAATTTCTAGGCGCAGCCAAGGTGTTGAGAGGATCCGTTTTGGTGGCCTTAGAATCGCTTCTCTGTTTTTTGCAGATGATGTGGTCCTATTGGCTTCATCAGATCGTGATCTACAGCTTTCGCTGGAGCGGTTTGCAGCCGAGTGTGATGCGGCCGGGATGAGGATCAGTTCCTCCAAATCCGAGGCCATGGTCTTGAGCCGGAAAAGGGTAGCATGCCCTCTCCGGGTCGGGGAGGAGGTCCTGCCCCAAGTGGAGGAGTTTAAGTATCTCGGGGTCTTGTTCACGAATGAGGGAAAACTGGAGCGTGAGATCGATAGGCGGATAGGTGCAGCATCCGCAGTGAAGCGGGCGCTGTACCGGTCTGTCGTGGTGAAGAGAGAGCTGAGTCGAAAGGCAAAGCTCTCAATTTACCGATCAATCTACGTTCCCACCCTCATCTATGGTCATGAGCTTTGGGTTGTGACCGAAAGAACGAGATCTCGGATACAAGCGGCTGAAATGAGTTTTCTCCGCAGGGTGTCTGGACTCTCCCTTAGAGATAGGGTGAGAAGCTCAGTCATCCGGGAGGGACTCGGAGTAGAGCCGCTGCTTCTCCACATCGAGAGGAGCCAGTTGAGGTGGCTCGGGCATCTGGTTAGGATGCCTCCTGGACGCCTCCCTGGTGAGGTGTTCCGGGCATGTCCCACCGGGAGGAGACCCAGAGGAAGACCCAGGACACGCTGGAGGGACTATGTTTCTCGGCTGGCCTGGGAACGCCTTGGGATTCCCCCAGAGGAGCTGCTCCAAGTGGCTGGGGAGAGGGAAGTCTGGGCCTCCCTACTTAGGCTGCTACCCCCGCGACCCGACCCCGGATAAGCGGACGAAAATGGATGGATGGATGGATTTCAAGGGCGTGATTGGATTACGTTCCCATAGCATATGTTGCACCGAGTGACAAGACTGATAAGGGAACTGAAAGTTATGCACCATAACTCATGTTCCCTGAAGGAAGGGAACGAGGTGCAACATACCTGGCCCTTTCAATGCTGAAAGCTCGGTGAAGTGCATTCTAGAGATCGATGGATGAGTGTCAGCGGCTTAAGCACCCAGAGGGCGTGGCCTCTGGCGCAAGGCTGACGCCCCTGCCATAAAGGCGTGATTGTATTCCTTCAGGTAAAACTGCACGGGCGCAATTTCCCATAGTGATATGTTGCACCTCGTTCCCTTCCTTCAGGGAACATGAGTTATGGTGCATAACTTTCAGGTTTCCGCCCGTTGCACGCACACGTATCATCAGACATAGCGAAACAAATTTTTAAATCTAGCTCATTTCACAATTACGTTCATTTATTAAGGGAAAGTTAAGCTCAGACACATATTTGCTATATTTTTTAGCAAACAAATAATTGTTTTTAAGTGTTAATCTTCTTAAAGCCTTGCTATGTGCTCCTGTGGCAGACATTTGCAGCAGAGCTAAACACTCGGACCACATTTCCGGGTTGTCTCAGCGGTGATGCGTCACGTCAGTGGTGGGTGACGCGTTACGCTGGCGGTGACGTAGGCGCGACTTATATAAAGGTGCAACCTGTTTATGGATTTTTCCAATTTATTGACAATAATTGAACAAAGCGACTTATATAAAGGTGCGACCTATAGTCCAGAAAATACTGTACTTGGTATGTCATCTGGACAGAGAATGGATGATAAGGAAACCTGGTAGTGGAATAGTGAAGTGCAGGACACTGTTCAAAGAAAGAGGTTTGCCAAGAAGAAATATGACAGTGAGAGGACTGAAGAGAGGAGACAGGAATATAAGGAGATGGAACATAGAGCAAAGAGGGAAGTAGCTAAGGCAAAGCAGAGGACGTACAATGAGCTGTATGGGAGATTGGACAGTAAAGAGGGCGAGAAGGACTTGTACTGATTGGCAAGACAGAGGGATCAAGCTGGAAAGGATGTGCAGCAGGTTAGGCTTATTAAAGATGGGAATGGGAATGTTCTAACAAGTGAGGAGAGTGTGACAGGAAGATGGATGGAGTACTTTGAGGAGCTAATGAATGAAGAGAATGAAAGAGAAAGAAGAGTAGAGGTCATAGAAACTGTGGACCAGGAAGTGGGAAAGATTAGTGAGGGTGAAGTCCAGAAAGCTCTGAAAAGAATGAAGAAGGGGAAGGCAGTAGGACCTGATGACATACCAGTGGAGGTTTGGAAATGTCTTGGAGAGGTGGCAGTGAGGTTTTTGACTCAAATATTTAATGGAATATTTGAGGGTGAGAAAATGCCTAAAGAATGGAGAAGAAGTGTGCTGGTTCCCATTTTTAAGAACAAGGGTGATGTACAGAGTTGTAGCAACTATAGGGGACTTAAGTTGATGAGCCACACGATGAATATCTGGGAGAGAGTTGTGGAAGCAATCTGTGAGCAGCAGTATGGTTTCATGCCAAGAAAGAGCACCACAGATGCATCTTTGATTTGAGGATGTTGATAGAGAAGTACAGAGAGGGTCAGAAAGAACTCCATTGTGTGTTTGTGGATTTAGAAAAAGCATATGACAGGGTGCCAAGAGAGGAGGTGTGGTATTGCATGAGGAAATCTGGAGTGGCAGAGAAGTATGTTAGACTGGTACAGGACATGTATGAGGACAGCAGGACATGTATGAAGACAGCAGGACATGTATGAGGACAGCAGGACATGTATGAGGACAGCAGGACATGTATGAAGACAGCAGGACATGTATGAAGACAGCAGGACATGTATGAAGACAGCAGGACATGTATGAAGACAGCAGGACATGTATGAAGACAGCAGGACATGTATGAAGACAGCAGGACATGTATGAAGACAGCAGGACATGTATGAAGACAGCAGGACATGTATGAAGACAGCAGGACATGTATGAAGACAGCAGGACATGTATGAAGACAGCAGGACATGTATGAAGACAGCAGGACATGTATGAAGACAGCAGGACATGTATGAGGACAGCAGGACATGTATGAGGACAGCAGGACATGTATGAAGACAGCAGGACAGTGGTGAGATGTGCTGTAGGAGTGACAGATAGCTTCAAGGTGGAGGTGGGAGTGCATCAAGGATCGGCTCTGAGCCCCTTCTTGTTTGCTCTGGTGATGGACCGACTAACAGATGAGGTCAGGCAGGAATCCCCATGGACTATGATGTTTGCAGATGACATTGTGATCTGTGGTGAGAACAGGGAACAGGTGGAAGAGAACTTGGAGAGGTGGAGGTATTCACTTGAAAGAAGAGGAATGAAAGTCAGCCGTAGTAAGACAGAGTACATGTGTGTGAATGAGAGGGAGGCCAGTGGAACAGTGAGGCTACAAGGAGCAGAGGTCACAAAGGTGCAGGACTTCAAGTACTTGGGGTCCACTGTCCAGGAAAATGGGGAATGTGGTAAAGAGGTGAAGAAGAGAGTCCAGGCAGGATGGAGTGGATGGAGAAAAGTTTCAGGAGTGATTTGTGACAAAAAGGTGTCAGCAAAGGTCAAAGGAAAAGTTTACAAGACAGTGGTGAGACCAGCTATGTTGTATGGTCTGGAGACAGAGACATGGACAAAAAGACAGGAGAAAGAACTGGAAGTGGCAGAAATGAAGATGCTGAGGTTCTCCTTAGGAGTGACAAGGATGGATAAGATCAGGAATGAGATCATCAGAGGTACAGCACATGTTGAACAACTGTGTCCAGAGGAGGGACAGTGGGTATATTGGTAGAAGGATGTTAGAAATGCAGCTGCCAGGAAAAAGACAAAAGAGGAAGGCCAAAGAGGAGATACAGGTCCTTCTCAAAAAAATAGCATATTGTGATAAAGGTAATTATTTTCCATAATGTAATGATAAAAATGAAACTTTCATATATTTTAGATTCATTGCACACCAACTGAAATATTTCAGGTCTTTTATTTTTTTAGTACTGAAGATTCTGGCATACAGCTCATGAAAACCCAAAATTCATGTCTCTAAAAAATAGCATATTTCATCCGACCAAAAAACAAAAAGTGTTTTTAATACAAAAAAGGTCAACCTTCAAATAATTATCAAGTCAAGTCAAGTCAATTTTATTTATATAGCACAGTTAAAACAGATAAACTTATCAAGGTGCTTCACACACAACAAAAAAGAGGTTCAAAATTTACAGAACAGTATCACACATCAATAGTAACAAGTATGATATTAACAGCAGTAAAGGTATAATAAAAATGTATTAGAACAATATTAAAATGAAAACACAGTAAAAAATATATACACTACATCAGCTCACACAGTATGAAACACCAGAGAGAAAAGATGGGTTTTTATCAGGGATTTGAACATGTGAAGGGAGGAGGCCTGTCTAATGTTGGGGGGCAGGTTGTTCCAGAGTTTGGGGCCGGTGACTGAAAACGCCCGATCTCCACGGAGCTTCAGTCGTGTTTTTGGAACCGCCAAGAGCATCTGATCGGATGATCTCAAGGCCCGCGATGGAACATATGGTTCCAGCAGCTCGGAGAGGTAGGGGGGAGTTATGTTCAGTTATGCACTCAATACTTGGTCGGGAATCCTTTTGCAGAAATGACTGCTTCAATGCGGCGTGACATGGAGGCAATCAGCCTGTGGCACTGCTGAGCTGTTCTGGAGGCCCAGGATGCTTCGATAGCGGCCTTAAGCTCATCCAGAGTGTTGGGTCTTGAGTCTCTCAACTTTCTCTTCACAATATCCACAGATTCTCTCTGGGGTTCAGGTCAGGAGAGTTGGCAGGCCAATTGAGCACAGTAATACCATGGTCAGTAAACCATTTACCAGTGGTTTTGGCACTGTGAGCAGGTGCCAGGTCGTGCTGAAAAATGAAATCTTCATCTCCATAAAGCTTTTCAGCAGATGGAAGCATGAAGTGCTCCAAAATCTCCTGATAGCTAGCTGCATTGACCCTGCCCTTGATAAAACACAGTGGACCAACACCAGCAGCTGACATGGCACCCCAGACCATCACTGACTGTGGGTACTTGACACTGGACTTCTGGCATTTTGGCATTTCCTTCTCCCCAGTCTTCCTCCAGACTCTGGCACCTTGATTTCTGAATGACATGCAAACTTTGCTTTCATCTGAAAAAAGTACTTTGGACCACTGAGCAACAGTCCAGTGCTGCTTCTCTGTAGTCCAGGTCAGGCACTTCTGCCGCTGTTTCTGGTTCAAAAGTGGCTTGACCTGGGGAATGTGGCACCTGTAGCCCATTTCCTGCACACACCTGTGCACGGTGGCTCTGGAATCGGGCCTTCTCCACAATCTTCCTCAGGGTCCGGTCACCTCTTCTCGTTGTGCAGCGTTTTCTGCCACACTTTTCCCTTCCCACAGACTTCCCACTGAGGTGCCTTGATACAGCACTCTGGGAACAGCCTATTCATTCAGAAATTTCTTTCTGTGTCTTACCCTCTTGCTTGAGGGTGTCAATGATGGTCTTCTGGACAGCAGTCAGGTCGGCAGTCTTACCCCTGATTGCGGTTTTGAGTAATGAACCAGGCTGGGAGTTTTTAAAAGCCTCAGGAATCTTTTGCAGGTGTTTAGAGTTAATTCGTTGATTCAGATGATTAGGTTAATGGTTCGTTTAGAGAACCTTTTCATGATATGCTAATTTTTTGAGTCATGAATTTTGGGTTTTCATGAGCTGTATACCAGAACCATCAGTATTAAAACAATAAAAGACCTGAAATACTTCAGTTGGTGTGCAATGAATCTAAAATATATGAAAGTTTCATTTTTATCATTACATTATGGAAAATAATGACCTTTATCACAATATGCTAATTTTTTGAGAAGGACCTGTATATGGATGCAGTTAGAGAGGACATGAAGGTAGTTGGAGTGAGGACAGAGGATGCAGAGGACAGTGAGGTGAAGAAGGATGACTTGCTGTGGCGACCCCTGAAAAGGGAACAGCCGAAAGAAGAAGAAGAAGATTTAACCAGGCAAATCCCACAGATCTTTTTTGCTAGGGAGGCCTGGGCCGTTGTGATAAGCAATGGTGACACTCAACTGCATGTTTAAATGTTATCTTTACCCAATGAGCAGGTGACATTTTAATAACCACCAGCAGTGAATCCAGGGCTTTTTACTGTTTTCTGATTTAGTGATAGACTCATAAAAAATAACCTGGCATCAAGCAGCCTTCACAACAGAAACTACAATGTGCCAAGAAAGAGAAAAAAAATAAAAATAAAAAATAATTCATTTTAGTCAGTTTTGTCAACATGCATGATATTATTAAAACTAAATAATTTACAGGTTGCTTCCTACATTGGCGTCACTATTTCTACACTTCATAACTTTTGTTCTCCTTTCCTTCACAATCTACTTGGAATAACATCCATCTCCTTCTCACATTGTTTTCCTGTCCACTATTCTTTCCCCATCACCGATTTTACCAGTTTTTCTTTCCAGAAAACTTGTTACTTGGCTTTTCTCCCCAACATGATCTTTCTCTTTCAGGGTGTTCCCTGTAACTCCATCAGCAGGACTTTTCAAATCTTAAGGCAAAATCTTGCTGTGCACAATACAGATGCACTACCTAATATGCTATGTGCTCTGCTTCTCATACATCTTACCCTCTTTATTGCCATTTGCACCACATGTGGTACATGTGATGAAACCAGATTATGTACACAGGGTCCCAGTTACATCCAACAATAAAATGTAAGAGAAAAACAGTAATAACATCTAGGATATGAACTAAGAAAAACATCAACTAAAAACAAACCAGGGTATATACAGAAATTCTGAAGTTAAATTTAATACCTTTTAATACCTTTTTAATACCATCACAATATTTTTTAATACCATCACGACACTGAGCTGTAACCGTAGCGGCAACCTGTTGTACTTCAGTTCAGAGCAACTAATTGTAAAGTGATAGATTTTCTTCCTAAACTTTGGTAGTAAATGTAGTTTTATAACAATTACTGGATACATCAATTTGCTTCTTGCCTCAATAAAAGCACTGACGTATTTGTTATTTAAATCTAACCCAAGAGAAAAAGTTTCATTGTTCCCACACATAACATATCTCAAATGACAAATGAAAAACCGTAAACATGAAAACAGAACAGTTTAGTTAAAATAACTCAACACTGAACACATGCACAATTCAAAAAGAGAGGGAGAAAAATAATAACTACCATATTTTTCATCCTGTAAGTCGCCGTTTTTTGCACAATTTACATGCCTTGCAACTTATAGGCCTAAGGAATATCCGGCTCTCGACAAAGCAAGTCGCATATCTTTTTGCTCCTTCCCTCCCTAAGTTTTCCTCCTCCCTACTTGCTTTTTGTCTCGTCCGTGACTCTTCAGCGCTCACTCGAACCAATTTGCGATGGATTTAATAAATTGGGCTGTTTCATCTATAGATAAGATTTTTTCCACGAAGCGGACCGGGCCAGGAGAAGCGGCCTGCCCCTCTGACACGCACGCTGTCGGATACATGATGGACTCGTGGGGACAGTGGCAACCCATGTGTTTGACCGTCCTGTCTGTCGAAGACGTGGAAGATTTGTGGATTATTGGGATATTGGTGGCAGCTGCTCTGTTTTTTGGCGTGAGCGGAGCTGTCTGTTACTGGAAGATCAGGAAGACTTCGGCAGCTATCGGCGCACTGGCCAAACTTCCTGATCAGCAAGAGTCTCTGATCCGGGCTGTGAGCTCCTCAACCCAGCTGTTGTACGAGCTGAACCGCACAATGGGAGCGGTAGACCACCGTGGACCTGCGGTGCGCTTTGGAACTCGTTTACAGCCGCCCGGCATTAATCAGGGCACGGATGGGGGTTCGTAGCTTCGGAAACTCATTTGATTCGGCGATTTTGGACCTGAACAGCACCTGGACTCTGGAAGGCTGCAGTCAAAAAGAACACTGTGGCCTGGATTGAAGATAAACAAAAGAACTATCTAATCTAGTTTCTGCGCGACCTTGGAAAAGAAGAAGGCTGTTGGGAACTATTCTCCTGGAGTGAAGCTGAGAGACACTGCTGACCCCCTCCCCCTCCCTCCCCAGAGGTCCCTGGGAGTGTGCTCAGAGGCGCCGAGCTTAACATCTGCTGAACTGTGTTATCTGAAGTGCTGCTCACAGACTCTTTGATCTCCTTGCATGTCGTCAAATCTGCAACAATGTCTTGTCTGGCTGTGCTTATTGCTGATAGAGTTTTTGGGACTTTATCATAGAGTGTCTTAAGGCAATCTTTGATAGATTCTTTTTTTGAATATCACAAATGATACCTATTGTGTTTTTCCTTTTTCCATATCTGTTTGACCTTCATCCGGAGACGGATGAGCGCGGCCGCGCAGAAGAACATGTCATGTGTTTGGAAATGCTGCAGCTTGCATACTCTCCCTCTCTGGACGACTGTGCTACATAATCACGTTGTATTAATTAACTGGTGCAATGTTAATAAATAAATCTCTTATCTCTTATCTCTTAAGTGACATTTATGGATTTTTCCCCATTTTTATAAACCATTTTTTGACTGAGATATGATCGTTTACATTAATTCTGACTGAAAAAAAAAACAGCAATACAGGTAGTCCCCGACTTACGAGCAAGTTCCGTTACAACGAGGTGCTCGTAAGACGAAAATTCGTAAGTTGGAACACGAAGCACATGTTCTCGTAAGTCCGGATTTTCGCTCGTAAGTTGGAACGGTTTTGCTAGCGCGACTACGAACACTCGTTTTTCATCGAAAAACTGCTTATGAGTGCATAAAAATGATCGGAAACGTGTGTCCACATGTTTAGCTAACGAACTGTGGTGAAAAAACACAGAAAAACTCGGTATTTTTTCCGTTTTTTCCAAAAATTCGCCAGCTCGTAAGTTCGGAACCTCGTAAGTAAGAGCGCTCGTAAGTCGGGGACTACCTGTACTTGATGGCCCCATAGTAGTACAGTAATAGTATGGCATGCTGTTGGCTGTTGTATCATGTAATAGGAAAACGTGCCTATAATGACAAATTTAAAAAAGTTCAAGACAAAAACAACTGGACTTTATTTATTATACTATTTATTATACTATTATACTATACTTTATTGTTTTTTTTCTTGCACTTTTTAGAATTCACCATGTCCTGGATGACTGAGAATCTTCACCAGTTATTAATGACTCAATCGGCCTGCCATATCCTCCCCACCTCTCTGCTTGGAATCTTCAATCCAGCAGCCAGATGCACCGCCACGGCAAAATGCAGCTAATTTGACAATTAAAGTGCATTTATTAAGAAAATGATGAGATAGAAAAACACCTTTGCTATAATTTCGAGCTAACAAATAATTGTTTAGGTAATTTTCTTGTTAAATGTCGGCGAAACGAGCCGCGCTCCTCTTTCCTGTTTCCCAACGCTGTGCTTTCACGGTGCACACAGGCAGCGAAACTATTTTTTAAATAAAGCTGATTTAACCATTAAAGTACATTTATTAAGAAAACGTTAGACTGAGACACACCTTTGCTATAATTTCGAGCTAACAAACAATTGTTTTGGTATATTTCTTGTTAAATGTCGGCTAAACGAGCCGCGCTCCCATTTCCTGTTTCTTTTCACAGACATGATAAGCCTCGGCCAGCTGTAGGTGCGCGCACACACTGACTGACGATATGACGTCTTTGTTTTAGCTAAGGTCCTACTCGGAACATAAAATTAGAAATGATAAATAAATTCACAGAATTTTTTTAGATGACAGAACGAGAAAAATATAGGTGTGTAGGTTTAAAAAATTTAATACCTGATCAGATGACGTTTATTACTTTTTAATACTTTTTAATGGCCTTAATTTGTGTTAATTTCATTTACTACCTTTTACTACCTTTTACAACCCCGCGGATACCCTGTACACTAAGCACTAATATCACAGAAAAACATTACATAAAACAGCAGCACGAACATGAGTCTGTATGAGCAGATGGGCACGAACAGCAACATGAAACAGATCAGCAGCAACATGAAACAGATCAGATTCTACTTCCGGCTCTTGGCGAAGCAGGTCGCTTCTCTTCTCTGCTCCTCTCCTGCACTAAAGTTTTCCTCCTCCCTGCTTTTGCATTTTTGTCTCGTCTGCAACTCTTCAGTGCTCACTCGAAGCAATTTGGAAAATGGATTTAATTGCGTGGGCTGTCTCCTCTATCGATAATTTTTTTTCCACGAAGCGCTCCGGACCAGGAGAACCGGTGTGCCCCCTCGACACGCACGCGGTTGGTTACATTATGGACTCGTTGGGCGAGTGGAAGTTGATGTGTCTGACCGTTCTTTCAGTCGAGAACGTGGAAGATCTGTGGATAATTGGACTTATGGTAGCAGGTGCGCTGCTCTTTGGCTTAGGCGGATGATTCTGCTACTGGAAACTGAGAAAGACTTCCGCGGCGATCAACGCGCTGGCAAAACTTCTTGCTCAGAATGATTCTTTGATCCGAGCTGTGACCTCAATGAACCAGCTGTTGTTCGAGCTGAATCGCACGATGGGAACAGTGGTGGACAACCGCAGACTTGCGGTGCGTTTTGGGACTCGTTTACAGCTGAGCGGGCTTCATCAGGTGGGAGACGGGTACCTGTAGCTCGGATTGAATGAAAGCTCACATAATTCGGACAAATTTGGACCCAGACGGCACCTGGACTCAAGGCTGCAGTCAGAGTACACTGTAGCCTGCCCTGAAAATAAATAAAGCTACTAATCTAATCGGGACCCAATCAACCTTGAAAAAAGGCTGACTACAAACCTCTCCTGAGCTATGTGCGTTATCGGAGGCCGGCCGGTTCTCAGACTGTTGCTATCTGGAATGTCTCATGGACAGAAATCTCCTTGCCTCAGTCTCAAAATGCAACATGTAACTGTCTTAAATGTGCTTATGGTATAGTTTTTACTGTCTCATGTGGTGTCTTGGCAGACAAAATGTGATACATTTTTTTAAATACCAACGCTGTGACCCTTATGGTACTTTCCTTGTTTTTTCAAACCTTTGACCTTCATCCCGATACGGATGAGAGAGGCCGCGCTGAAGAACATAATGTGATTCGTCTCATGTGGTCTGAATAGGCAGCAGCTTCACACACTCACCCCCCTTCAGGATGACTGTGCGTACATATTCACGCTGTATTGGTGAAAACTTGTGCAATGTTAATAAAAGTACTGTACTCTGACTCTGACTAAATGACAGAGGAGGAATGCTGTTTCTTAAAAGAAAATTACGCCAT
>JBBPBX010013435.1:12659-28252 GCA_038048925.1 Garcialebias charrua
TCGTCATGTCGCAGTGATGATACGGGAGGAACTCTATGATCTGACGCTTCTGGTAGGTGAGCAGGATATTCAGCAGTTCCGCTGCGTCTTTTCGGAACCTGACAACCAAACAAGACAACACTTTAATCAAACTGTCACAGCTTCCCCTTCACGACTAAATTACAGATCTTCGGTTGAATCCTTCGTCATTAAAATCATTTATCTGGAGTTTGGTGCAGAACTCGAACAGATCCACTACCTGGCTTGTTCTTTCAGCTTCTTGTGGGTTCTGCAGTGAATCTTCCACCTCCAAACGCTCTCTGGAGAACTGTTCTTCTCCAGGAGCATCAGCAAAGCGGTGAGTCCGTCTGCAGAGCAACAACACGTCAGATAAACACGGATGGGTCTAAAGTATTCTCAGAAAACAAAAACATCTTGAATTTATTTGTGGCCCACCGGGAGTGATGACGTCCGGACTGAGCTCGTCTGAGACGATGCAGCCTCCGGAGACAAACAGCTCGATGCAGCTGTTGTTCCTGATGTCGTCCAGCGAGTCGATGCCCACAAACACCACAGAGGAGTGCCGCTTCAACGACATGAGGCCTGGGATCTGACCGGAGCACAAAACGTTTACTCTCCTCTGAGACGGGCTCAGTGGGACAAACAAACAGGTGGAATTTTGTTTTCCACACAGAGCGAGTGCAAAGCTGCGACTTTGTCCAGGTGGTCTGGTTTCAGCAGCTGACGGGGAACACCAAGTCTTCAGCTATCCTGATAAGTAACTATCCTAAGTAAGCACAACAAGAGTTCAGCATACGGCGCATTACTCGCCCGTCAACAAAACATTATGCAGCAATGGTCTGGACACGCAAAGACATTTTGGTTACCAAGGTAACCCTGGTTCTCTGAGGACTGAGCAAGATATCTCACCACGAGAACACCTTCTAATATATCTGATTCAATGCCTCTTTCCTGTGGGGTCCCACAGGGCTCGATTCTTGAACCCCTTCTGTTTTCACTATCTGGTCCCTCTGTGGAGTTTGCATGTTCTCTCCGTGCATGCGTGGGTTTTCTCCGAGTACTCCAGTTTCCTCCCACAGACCAAAAACATGCATGTTAGGCTGATTGGTCACTCTACTGTCCCCAAGTGTGAGTGAGAGAGTGAATGGTTGTTTGTCTCATTTGTCTGTATGTGTCCCCGTGATGGACTGGAGAGACCTGTCCAGGGTGTACCCTGCCCCTTGCACAGTGATTGCTGGACATGGGCACCGGTGACCCCCGTGACCCAAAAGGGAAGAAGCAGGTAAAAGATAATCGATGGATGGATGGTCCCTTTGGGGTCTATCCTGAGGAAACATGGTCTTTCATTTCATTGTTATGCTGATGACTGTCAGATTCACCTGCCCTTAAATCAAACTAGTTCTTGCTCCATTCACCCTCTGTTAAAATGTCTGGACGACATCAAGGCATGGATGGCTTCAAATTTTTTAAGTTTTAACAATCAGAAAACTGATGTCATTGTTTTTAGCACTAGCTCAACCGCTGTCTCTGATCCTGTACACCTGGACTCCCTTCAGTCTAATCTTAAAGGACAACACCCACCATGACAGTAACAATTCACCATATAGGACAATTACTGTAATTTAATATTATGTCTATTTTCATTTTTGCATTTGGGCCAGGCGAGGGTTAAAAAAAAAAAAAAACACTCCCGAATGAATCCGGAAACCTGGCCGAAGAGTCCCGAAGTGTCATGTGACTTTTGTTACATCTCCACCCAGAAGGCAGAAGGCAGGAGTGAGTTTCCATGGAGGTTTATGAGAGAGAGTGGGAGTTAAAACTGCATATTTCCTGGTGCATTTGTGTGTACATATGGACCAGCGCTCTGATTTTATTTATTATTTATTTTATAACACCACTGCGGACCGTTGCTGCTCTCATTCATTCTGCCCAGAGGAGCGAGCCGCGCGCGTCTCTGGCTCCTCGTTCCGCTGGTCACCTTTGAAGTTCCTCGTGCCGGTGTAATTTGCTCCCTCGAGTGTATGTATTTGCTCTCGTCAGCCTTGTTGCGGGGAGCACGGGGAGCACGCGCGCAGAGCTCCGCTGCGCGGCTGCCTTTCTGGTCACGGGGGGAGAGAATAAAAAGCCGATGCGGAAATGAATGAATTTGTCGCGATCAAACGAATTAAACTAGTATGTCTACGTGGATGCTCGCTCAGAATATGATAGACATGAGTGAGCGACAGCAGGATTAATCAACACAGGCAGCTTTAGGGAATATTTAAAAATGCTTCGCTTTTTCTTTTCCTCGCTCGCCTGTAACTCCAAGGCGTCACTTTAGTGACGTGAATGCCCATATATGGAGAGGGGCAGATTTTCCCGGAGCTGCATGCTAAAATCTGCTATAAATCATGAAATAACACATTTAGCGTTATTTCTCCACAATATAAGTAAACGCTCCTGTATTATTTTTAAATAAACTAATAAATATTAATGGCGATGCAATTTGAAAACATGGTGGGTGTTGGACTTTAAGCAATCTATTACAAATCTCTGTATGATTTTAGACTCTGACTTTAAGTTTGATAAACAAATCAACTCTTTTCTGAAGAAAAGCTTCTTCCAGTTCAGGCAGATAGCTAAGATTAAGTCAGTGTTGTCCAGATCTGACCTGATCTGAGGGGCGACCGTGGCACAGTGGTAATGGCAGTCGACCCCCGATCAGAAGGTTGGAGGTTCGAATCCCGCATCCGCCCACCATGTGTCGTTGTGTCCCTGGGCAAGACACTTAACCCAGAGTTGCTCCCGGTAGGTCTGGATGGCGCCTTGCAAGGCAGGCTACCACTACCGGTGTATGAATGTCTGAATGAATGGGTGGATGGCTGGTATTGTAAAGTGCTTTGGGGCTCCTCACAGGGGGCTGGAAAGCGCTATATAAATAAGCTCCATTTACCATTTACCTTGAAAAAGTAGTTCATGCCTTTATCACTACCTGACTGGACTACTGTAACACATTCTATGCTGGGGTCAGCCAGGTCTCCATTTTGTGTCTCCATCTCATCTAGAATGCTGCAGCTCGGCCCTCAACAGGAACTCGTAGGTTTGAGCATATTTCACCAGTTTTGTCCTCCCTTCACTGGCTCCCTGTCTTCTTCTTTCTGCTTTTTCCCTTCGTCAGGAGTCGCCACAGCGAACTAGTCGCATGAAGACTTGGCAATTGTTTTTACGCCTGATGCCCTTCCTTACACAACCACAGACCACCGAGCTACCACAGCCCTCTGTGTGGAGCAGAGTGCTGCTATATCTAGGGTTCCCGGGGGAGCAGATGGTGTGGGTTAAGGGCCTTGCTCAAGGGCCCAGAGTGGGGCAGATGAGGGTGGAGACAGGTGTGACTGCTTCACTTATCCCACCCACTTTTTTTATGTTGTCGGTACCGGGGCTTGAACCGGCGATCTTCCGATCACAAGCTCACCTTCTTAACCTCTGTGCCACCACTCCCTTCACTGGCTCCCTGTACGTACAAGAATTGATTTAAAAATTCTCCTGTTGACCTTTACGTGCATAAATGGCATTGCACCCTCATATCTCTCTGAGCTACTGGAACCATATGTTCCCTCTCAGGCGCCGAGATTATCTGATCAGCTGCTTTTGGCTGTTCCAAAAACAAAACTGAAGCTCAGAGAATATCAGGATTTTTCTGTCATGGGCCCCAAACTTAGGAACAATCTGCCCCCCCAACATTAAGCAGGCCACTTCACTTCCTGTTTTTAAATCTCTGCTAAAAACTCATCTGTTTTCTCTGGCATTTCACACAATGCGAGTTGGATTTTGTATTTTTTTTCTGAGTTTTTATGTTTTTTTCTTTGATACTTTTAATTAATTTTTCAGTACTATCATTAATTTTATGTTTTCCATTGATTTACTCTCATTGCTCTTATTGTTAAGCACTTTGGTAACAGCTGCTGTTTTAAATGTGCTTTATAAATAAAGTTGACTTCAGGTGTGACCATCATGGAAGCTCCAATACCAACCACGTCTGTCCCTGACAGACCAAAGCATGCTTGGCATGGGGGCACCCCTTTAGAAGCGCCCCTGTCCTACACTTGGCGTCCTCATGTGCATTTATTCCACGTGACCATGCAAGCAGGGCTGTGTGGTGAGATACCTCACTCAGTTCTCGGAGAACCAGGCAGGGTATATGCAGGAATAATGAAGTTAATTTCAATACCTTTTCAAGACTTTTTAAAGACCTTCCAAAATAAATTCAAGACCTTATCGTCACTTTGTTTTATTAAGCAACAAATCTTTGATTTACAAAACTGCTGTTGTTTTCAATTACTGTAAATCTGTGAATCTCAAACCTACAACAGAACTGAGATACAGTGGAAAGAAAAAAGTTCAAAAGAAGAAACTGAACCACGACTAGGTTTAAGAAAATATAGCTTAGGTTACAACAAGACTCGTAGCTATTTTAAAGTAACTTGGTTGAACAATGGCGAATAAGAAATAAACACGGTTATTCTCGGCGACAGGCCTCAGCCATTCTTGAAAATCAGGCATCTCCAACCAGGAGTCCGAAAACTTGCATTTACCCATTGTTCTCACGGTCTCGCGGCAACTTACTCAAACACACAAGCTCAACTTGGAGATAAAGCAGCCGCGCATGCGCACAAGATAGGCCTAGCCGTAAAGGCTGTTGTAACCTGACACCCTAAATTTGTGCGAAGCGGTTTCCGAATCATCCGCGGTGAGGAAAACAAATATTAGTCATACATACTTTTTGCTGTCAAATTATTTAAAACTAGAACAGCAAAAAAATAATACCTCATCAAATCGCTTTCAAGACTTTTTAATACTTTTCAAGACCCTTAATTTTCCCAAAATTGATTTATCAACTTTTTTAATAACTTTCAAGACCCTGCATATACTCTGCCAGGGCTACCTTGGTAACAAGTTCTCATTCAAACCACGCTCGGTGCAGTGATCCCTCACCTATCACAGGGGTAACGTTCCAGAGACCCCAGTGATATTTGATGTCCGAGTTCAGGTGGTGTTTGTGTTGGAGAATTTTTGTTATTAATATTTTTATTATATTATGGTTGAGAACATCTTTCTGTAATGCGTGCACAAAACATTCTCTTATCTCCATCTGGAGGCCGACTAGCCGACGCCCATGGATCATGTCTGTGTGTCTGACTGCAGCTGCCTGCTGGACTCTGCTGCTGGATAAAGGTCTGCAGCAAAGTGATGTTCATTTAGTGACATGACCCATGCACCGTGTATCTATCGTATTTTTCGCCCTATAAGTCGCCGTTTTTTGCATAATTTCCATGCCCTGCGACTTATACGCCGAAGCGACATATTTATGGATTTTTCACATTTTTATAAAACAAATTTTTGCTGAGTTATGACCGTTTTCATTCGTTCGGACGGAAATATTGAACACTACCATTTTCAGCCGCTAGATGGCAGTTGAGCAGTATGGCATGCCGTTGTAACATGTAATAGGTAAAAGTGGCTATTAATGGCACAATCGGCTTGCCATAGCCTGCCACTGTCATCTGCCTGGAGCAACCGTTAAATCAGCTTCATTTCGCTGCACCAACCAGGCGAAATGCAGCTGATTTGACCTCTGAAGTGCATTTATTAAGTAAAAGTTCAACTGAGACACACCTTTACTATAATATTGAGCAAACAAATAAATGTTTTAGGTGGTTATCTTGTTTCCGGGCTGTCAGCGGTGACGCATAATAGATATGACTTATACGGCGAAGTGACGTATTTATGAATTTTTCCACTTTATTAGACATATTTGGACTGATGCAACTTATAGGGTGGTGCAATGTTTATGTCAGAAAACACGGTAATTTGTCTGAATGAACCCTTGTAGGTAAAATCTTCTCCTGCCATTGATTGTGGTTCTTTTATTGAAGTTAAAAAGAGGATTTTTTTTAAAAATCCAACAGTTTGGACCTTTAATGGTCAGAGGATCTCAATTAAAACATAAGAAGTTTCAGATACGGTTAAATACCTCGTGAATGTGTCCGGCTGCGTCTTCGTTCTTAATGATAACCAGGAGAACGTTTTCAGAGTTTTCATTGTCTAGAAAGTCGACAGGACTCTGCTGCACGTTACCCAGCTTCAGAAGATATTCCTGTAACACAACATACACCAGAGCAGTTCAAATAAAGATTTATCACCAGATTCATGGTGTGCTCATCACATTCTTTAGCATTTATAATTATTCGTGGTGTTAAACCGTCTCTGCTTTCAGGAATAAACGACACCCGTCATTTTACCTTGACCTCTTCGTAGACCAGGTCCCCTGGCACCGCGCAGTGGACGTAGAACTGCGGGGACTTTCTTTTAATGTCTTTGGCGATTTCCACCAGGTTGTTCAGCACGTCCGGATTCAGCTGGTTGAGGACGGAGCTCAGATCTGTAGTTGAAGGAACCGGTTCTGAATCTGTATCCTGGACGAGAGCAGAGCTCGGGCTGGAGACGGGCCCAAAGGACCGGGAAGGCTCTGTCTGGCTGTTGGAAGCGTGGTTGTATCCGGGGACCGTCACGATGCAGTTTGCACCTGCAAGCCTCTCCTCACCTTCATCAGCCGTGCAGACGATGGTTCTTAACGTGCCGTTGTCTTCAGTGACGCTCCGAGTGATCGTTCTGTTGATCTCTACAGCGTCTTCAGGTGTGTAGGTGGAACCAAACGCAGAATCAGGCTCAGAGACAGACTGGTGAGGAGACAGGGGTGTCCAGGAAGTGTCCTCCTGCTTCCAGACTTCACCTACTCTGGAGAACACAGAAGCCTTACTGGCAGAAGGTTCGACGCCAGCGGCTGGTCCACCACGGACAGGAAACACCTCCTCGCTCCTTCCGGTGTCAGAACTCTCCGCTCTGAAGCTGGCCACAAAGTCACTGATGCTTTGAGCCAAAGTGTCGTCAGGATCGTTGTGGCTGGCGTCAGCCTGGTGCTTCGGCCAGCTCACATCCAACTCTCCCAGCATGCAGCTGATGTCGTCCTTCAGTGAGCTCATGTAGTCCTGCACCGGGGGGCAGGGGTTGTAGAAGGACACATAATGTGAAAATGGAGACAGTGACGCGTACGGGAGCACGTGCTGGTGAGCGGAGGTCGTTAACGAGTGAGAGATCGGAGGGAGGCTGCAGTTACCGCTCTCCTCCTGCAGGAGGAGCTCTATGTCGGAGGCAAAGTCTCCCAAATGTTTGTCCACGATGCTGTCAATGTCTCTGATAGGACAAGCCGTGCTCGATGAGACAGAGGGAGAAAACGTATCACCTCCTCCCAGCTCCTGCATCCCTCCTTTCGTTTTCTGTTCACTATCTATTATCATTTCCTCCTGCTCCCTCTTAATCTGCGTAAATGAAAAGGGCTCTTTTTTTATTTGCTTCTCCTCACGTGGCCAAGCTTCTGAACTTTTAGCTTTAACCTCCACCTTCACCCGCTTGGCTTCTCCCTCCGGCTCCACGGCCTGGTTGGTGGGTGGAGGTGAAGGAGTGCTACTCTGCTCTGGAGCTGGAGGAGGATGCTGATCCACGAGTGCAGAAACAGGCAAGGAGTGCTCCTCCTTCTTGATCCTCTGAGGCTTCACTTCTGTTACGTCAGGCGCTCCTGCAGAAGACGGACATTAAGAATAATTACACACGCAGCAGACTGCGAACATCGTCAGCTTGCAGCCTGAACATGTATCAAGTTAAAAACTTGTTCAACAGCTGAGCTGAAGTGAACAACCTGCTTTTAGACAGATGATGTTTAAGGTTAAAGAAAAATGTAAATAAAACAGAATGCAATGATTTGCAAACCTCATAAACCCATTTTATACAAATACAGTAAACATTTCAAATGTTGACACAGATAAATTAAAACATATTTTTTTATTTTTTTTATTTTTTTAGAACTTTATGCACATCTCAAAGACGGGACAGATCCATTTACTCTGTGAAGCAACTCTGATCTTTTGAACCAGTCTGTAAATGTTGAGACCTTCTGATGGGAGGTTTTGATGGGAACGTTTCATTCTGGTCAGACTGAGGATTTTAACTGTTCAACAGATTCTTCAAATCATTTGATGACATTATGAACTGTACATGACGAGATTCATTCAACCACTGAGGAAAATTATTCTGAAATCATTTCACTGTTTTCCAACAGACTGGTGAACCTCTGCCCATCTTTACATCTGAGAGATTCAGACTAGGTGTTGAACGAGTACATAATTTTAAAACTCGACATCAACATAAAAAAACTCGAGTAGAACTAGAGTAGTCGATGACGTCATAGGATCTTAAAATGCAAAATAAATAAAAATGTATAAAAACGTCATTATTTACCGTACACACACACAAAAAAAAAGACCAACAAAACATTGGGAACATATATTATGCTTCTATCATTTATCATACTGCGGATAAGTCACAGGAAAAACAAAACTATTACTGGTAGTTATTATTATTAAGCTGCAAAAGTGAAAGGAACGTCAAAAACGAAACTTAAAAACAGTGGGGCGTTGACCACACCGCACCACCGCCTGCAGTGCTGTGCAATTAGGTTTACTTTTAGAGATTATTGTGTTTATAGTTTTTTTATACAAGCCCAAAACCAGAAAAGTTGGCACGTTGTGGAAATCGCAAATAAAAACAGAATACAATGACTTGCAAATCTTTTTCAACCTATATTCAATTGAACACACTGCAAAGACCACATACTTAACGTTCGAACTGGTAAACTTTGTTATTTTTTGCAATTATTAGCTCATTTGGAATTTGATGCCTGCAACATGTTTCAAAAAAGCTGGCACAAGTGACAAAGAAGACAGAGAAATTTGAGGAATGCTCATCAAACACTTATTTGGAATATCCCACAGGTGAACATGCAAATTGGGAACAGGTGGGTGCCATGATTGGGTATAAAAGCAGCTTCCTTGACATGCTCAGTCATCCACATAGAAGGATGGGGCGAGGGTCACCACTCTGTGAACAAATGCGTGGGCAAATTGTCGAACAGTTCAAGAACAACTTTTCTCAACGAGCTATTGCAAGGAATTTAGGAATTTCACCATCTACGGTCCGTAATATCATCAAAAGGTTCAGAGAATCTGGAGAAATCACTACACGTAAGGGGCAAGGCCGAAAACCAACATTGAATGCCCGTGACCTTCGATCCCTCAGGCGGTACTGCATCAAAAACCGACATCAGTGTGTAAAAGATATCACCACATGGGCTCAGGAATACTTCAGAAAACCACTGTCAGTAACTACAGTTCGTCGCTACATCTGTAAGTGCAAGTTAAAGCTCTACTATGCAAAGCAAAAGCCATTCATCAACAAGATCCAGAAACGCCGCCGGCTTTGCTGGGCCCGAGCTCATCTGAGATGGACTGATGCAAAGTGGAAAAGTGTTCTGTGGTCTGATGAGTCCACATTTCAAATTGTCTTTGGAAACTGTGGACGTCGTGTCTTACGGACCAAAGAGGAAAAGAACCATCAGGACTGTTATAGGCGCAAAGTTCAAAAGCCAGCATCTGTGATGGTATGGGGGTGCATTAGTGCCCAAGGCATGGGTAACTTACACATCTGTGAAGGCACCATTAATGCTGAAAGGTACATACAGGTTTTGGAGCAACATATGCTGCCATCCAAGCGACGTCTTTTTCATGGACGCCCCAGCTTATTTCAGCAAGACAATGCCAAGCCACATTCTGCACGTGTTACAACAGCGTGGCTTCGTAGCAAAAGAGTGCGGGTCCTCCCCTGGCCTGCCTGCAGTCCAGACCTGTCCCCCATTGAAAATGTGTGGCGCATTATGAAACGTAAAATACGACAACGGAGACCCCGGACTGTTGAACAACTTAAGCTGTACATCAAGCAAGAATGGGGAAGAATTCCACCTGAAAAGCTTCAAAAATTGGTCTCCTCAGTTCCCAAACGTTTACTGAGTGTTGTTAAAAGGAAAGGCGATGTAACACAGTGGTAAATATGTCCCTGTGCCAACTTTTTTGCAATGTGTTGCTGCCATTGAATTCTAAGTTAATGGTTATTTGCAAAACAAAATAAAGTTTCTCCGTTCGAACATTAAATATATTGTCTTTGCATTCTATTCAGTTGAATATGGGTTGAAAAAGATTTGCAAGTCATTGTATTCTGTTTTTATTTGCGATTTGCACAACGTGCCAACTTTTCTGGTTTTGGGCTTGTAGGTTTAGAGATGAATATTTGTTGCTTTTTGTTTGTGAAACAAGGTCAGAGAGGAAGCTGGTTCTCTGGTTCGGTCGATTGGACCCGGTGTTACGCCATATGTGAGCTGCAACAGTTTATGCAACACCGCCCCCTTCTGTCGAGTACTCGACGTGAAATTAAAAACCTCGATAGAAGTCCTAGGACTCGATCTGTCGATTACTCGAGTACACCCGACCCCCGATTTACGAACGACTTCGGGACCTAAGAACGGTTCGCAGGTCGATCTGTTCGCAGGTCAGTCCTTCCGTACACTCGTCACTCGGGGATGTCCTGTATTTTTTTTTTTTTATTTTTTGTGGTACCAACTTCGCCTATCCTAACACACCTAACACAGTGTAATTAATTAATACAGTACAGTAATAAAAATATAAATTAAATAAAAATATAATTTCTTACTTTGAGGTGGTCGCCGCTGCTGCGTCCCGTAGCTCCCGTGTTAGCTTCTGGAGCTAGCCAGGCCGGAGGTGTTCGCGCGGCGGCCTGGCACGATCGGCGATAAATCCGCGGCTGTCTGAGACATCCACAAAGTTCACAGAGACGTTTCCAGCTAGTAATTAATCCATATGAGGCCATCCTGGTCACCAGTCTTCAAAGGCCGGCTCCCGGCAAGGCAGCTAACCTAAAATGGCGTCCGGTGTTCTACATTAACTTGTGACCGTCTGAACTGGAGACCTTCAAAGGCCCCCGTGACTGAACCTAAAATGGCGTCCGGTGTTCTACATAAACTTGTGACCGTCTAAACTGAAGACCTTCGTCTTGCTGCGCAAGATTGCGCAATCATGACAAAAATGATCAGAAATGATCATTTTTATCATAATTATTATTTATAAAGCCTTTAAAACAACCACAGCTGCAACAAAGTGATGTACACATGAAATTAAGAACATTTAAACACAAAAAAATATATATAATAAATAAATAAATAATTTAATACAGTAATTTCATATTTTTATTAAATATGATACGTTCGTAGGTCCGGGCGGCCGTAGGTCGATGGAGTCGTAGGTAGGGGGTCACCTGTACTCTGTTAAAGCCCTAATTCAGACTCTCAGAAAGACTTATTTTTTTTTCACCAGTTAACCCAATTTTTTTCACCAGTTAACCCAATTACTTATAAATTGTGTTTTTAATGCATTCCACCATTTTTTACAGCCTTTTGTTGCCTTTGGAACAACAGTTTCGAGATGTGCTGCTGCTGCTGTGTTGAAGAAATATGGTTCTGAGATTTCCAAACCATTGCATTCTGGGTTTTTATGAGCATTTTACACAACATGTTTGAATTTGGGGTTGTACAAAGTCCTGTTTTCAAACTTTGAGTTGAAAAATAAAATCAAAGGAGGACACTACTGCTCATCACCTCGGTTCACGTGACATTACCTTGAAACTCCTTGAGGACGGCGGAGGCTGACTGTGGCTCGTTAGCACCACTGTGGTTCGTGTTGAAAGGTTTTGGCTCAGGGCGCTCCTGGCACTGGGTGGGTTTTGGAGGGCTGGTTTCAGGTGACGGATAATCGGCAGGAGAATCGGGGAGGCTGGGGTCAGGAGATGGACACGGTGAAGGTGAAACTGGTGGACTGGGGTCAGGGGAAGGACACTGAGAGGGTGAAGGAGGTGGGCTGGGGTCAGGAGATGGACATTGAGAGGGTGAAGGAGGTGGGCTGGGGGCAGGGGGTGAATGCTGGGTGGTGGAGGGAGGCAGGCTGAGCTCAGGAGACGAGGCGGGGCTCTTCTTAGGAGGTCTGGTTGTTGTGGTGCTTGTTGCCGCAGTGTGGTGCTGGAAACGGGGATCCTGAGGGATGTTCCTGTTCCTCTGAGAATACCTCCCTGAAGACAAACCTGCAGAAAGATAAACTCCAGTTTTACCCTGATCACACCTGAGGCAAGCAGTCTGAGCATAATCCTCACACTTTGAAAGGTTCTCTCTCTTTTACATCAGAAATGTATTTTAACTGCATTTAAACTAGATGTGAGGAAGAAAAAAAAGAATAAATACAAATAACAAAGCTCCTCATTATAAATTATAAAAACAGGCTTTTCTGAACTGTATCAGTGTCATTAGTAGTTTTTCAGGTACATATGATACAATATATGATGGTACTCGATGTAAACAAAGAACTCGACTGAATCTACTAAAAACAACATGGTTGGGTGAACTTTGGCAGTTTGTCAACAAATATGGCCGGTAGGCTGAATGTTTGTTATTTTCTTTAATACACTTGATATTATTGCTATTTTGGGAGCACCGGTAACTGGGACCTTGAGTACACAATTTTGTTCCACCTCATGAACCACATGTGATGCAAATGACAAGAAAGTCTCCTTGAACCTTGACTGACCTATTGTCAGTCACTTTGGATGTTTCCGTAGGTAAACAAACACGTGGTAGTTGGCATGTGGTCACACGTTTTGCTTACAAATGTTAAATTTAAGGATGCAATGATAAGTTGTTTGTGGTCTGCATCTGTGGTCCCCAACCACCAGGTCGCAGACCGGTTCCGAGTCGTGGGACAATTTGTACCGGGCCGCACAGAAAAGAAAAAAAAAACTTTTATTTTGAAAAATCACCAGATTCTCTCCACTACGTCTGTCAATGACTCACTCTTGACGCAGGTCAACATACGGTACACAAGTGGTAATACCCTGATGCATGCTCAATAATCCAGGTAGAAAAATCTAAAAAAGCTAAGTCTGGTCCTCTGGACATTCAAAAAACAAAACAAAACAAAAAAATTGTAGAAACGTTTCGTCTTTCGTCCGAAAGACTTCCTCAGTCTGAGTTGCTGTATTCAGCTTAGTCTTATAAATAGCTTCCTTGATCATGTGAGCAGCTGGTTTCGGCTGTCATCAGCCAACTGGTTGTGTAACACTGTGAGAGGTGCTATTTATAAGACTGAGCTGAATACAGTACCTCAGACTGAGGAAGTCTTTCGGACGAAAGACGAAACGTTTCTACAATTTTTTTGTTGCTTTGTTTTGTTTTTTGAATGTTCAGAGGACCAGACTTAGCTTTTTTAGACACAAGAGGTAAGTTTCAGTTTCTGTTAGACGCAGCAGATCGGTTCTACACTGCCCGTTCGGGTGGAGTAATTTAGCTGCGTGGTCCGGAGCAGACAGGAGGAGGAGTGCGGCCATGTCTGCGCATTTGAAGGATTACACTGTATATTTTTCAACCCGCCTGACAAAGAGTGATTGTAAAACTATTAACTAAATAAAACTACCGGTAATTTTAAACAAAGCTTCCTAATATCACATCGGAGCACATTTTGTCTTGAAGTTGTTCCTTCGCATTTCTGCTTCTGCGCTAAAAAAAAAAACACATCTCCGCCCCTAAAAGTTCAGTCATGGGCAATTTTATAAAAAAAACACAAATATACGGTAATTAAAGTTTTTCACTATGCATAAGTTCCTGTGCTTTTGTGTAGTGATGTGTGTGAATCACTGCGGAGCAGGGAGGAGGCACAGCTGACCCCGGTGTGGGATATATCACAGACTAATTAAATGAGAAATGATCCTGCACTTAATAAACTTATAAATCACACATAAAGTGATTAAAAGTAAATTTAAAATACAGGTGCTTGTCATAAAATTAGAATATTGTGGAAAAAGTTGATTTATTTCAGTAACTCCATTCAAAAAGTGAAACTTATTCATTCGTCACACACAGACTGATATATTTCAAATGTTTGTTTCTTTTAATGTCGATGAATATAATTGACAATTAAGTAACTGACAAACAGCGACCTCGATTTGTCCTGAAGTGAACGCCCCTTACCTGCAGAGCTGTCATTTCAATAATGAGTTGAAATATTTTGTTTCATGTTAATCTACCGTACTGTAATAAACCTTTGTAAAATACACCAGAATGCAGGAAATGGCATCTAGTTTACCCAAAATTCTCTGGGGTAGGACCTTCGAAAACTAAAACGGTCCGTGGCGCAAAAAAGGTTGGGGCCCACTAGTCTACATGACTTTGTAGTGATCATCTTTAAAAACACACAAGACAGATGTTTGAGAAAAGCATAAATAAAAATATGTGTCAAATGGGAGGCCATAAACAGAGGAGGTGGTCTCAGGTTTCAGCACATCTTTTCTAATCCCCAGACCCAATCCAACCCCTCGGCAGTTCCACGCCTGTGGCCACCTCACATGTAGTTCATGCCAACAAAGACCCTAATGACCCTCAGGAGGGACGGGAGGGAGACGGATATAAAATAAAGTTCTAAAACTCACAAAAAAAGTCACAATTTATGAGCCTGGAACTGCACAACTTCCAGTTTGATCTGACAAATGTCCTCAGAGAAGTCAAAGAATAAAAAGAGTCCAGCTGACGTTGTTTAAACTTACGAAGACAGAGAACCTTCACCTGCAGACGTCCTCTGTGTGTACAGTATTCGGTCTGATTTATTGTGATTTGTAAAATAACCTGTTTGTGGGGGGGGTATTGAACTTGAACAGTCATGTGGACATCTGTTAGATGAGCTGTAGGTTCTGAGGTGCAGATGGTTAATTAGGCACACCTGTTATGGGGATGAGGACCCACGGGATGTCCCAGTCTTTCTCCTCCTCTTCATTAGCTGCTCCTTTCCACCCAGACCTTCCTCCTCGACCCGGTGCACTGCTGTGATTTGTGTCCCCGTTGTGGGAACTGGGACTAAATCCCTCCGAACTGCTGACACTGCCCACCGTCTGCTCCTACACACAAAGATAAACGTAGGCGTACGAGTTTAAAATAAATACAGTATTTGTTGCTGTATAAGTCACAGGTTTTTTGCATAATTTCAATAAGGATCAATACATGCAGACCTCTGCTAAAGCGCACACTCTGCCTATACTGCTGTACTGTAAATAGTCTGACATTCTCAGTGTTCCAATACATACTGAACATTATTATTGATATAGTTCATCTTTTTCTTTATATATTGTTTTTAACATTTAGGAACTTTTGTGTGAAACTTTTGATCTGTTGCTGCTGTTACACTTGAATTTCCCATCCGTGGGACAATAAAAGCAGTTTCTATTCTATTCTATTCTATTCTAATTTACATGACCTGCGACTTATACGCCAAAGCGACATATTTATGGATTTTTCCCCATATTTATAAAACAAATTTTGTTTGAGTTATGACCGTTTTCATTCGTTCTGACTGAAAATATTGAACACTAACATTTTCAGCCGCTAGATGGCAGTCGACCAGTTTAGCATGCCGTTGTATCATGTAATAGGCAAAAAAGTCAGAGTCAGAGTCAGAGAGAGTCAGAGAGAATTTATTGTCATTTGCACCGCATGTAGTACATGTGTTGAAAACGAGATTATGTACACAGGGTCCCAGTTACATCCAACAACAAATGCAAGAGAA
>JBBPBX010013435.1:38050-52398 GCA_038048925.1 Garcialebias charrua
TACAGGTGTTTCCCGAGTTACGACGCAGTTCCGTTCCTAAGCCCGCACGTAACTCGAAAATCGTCGTATGTTGGAAAATACGTCCAAACGGCACCTCATACGTACAGTACTGTATTTTTACCAAGCACTTAGCCTATCCTAACACATTACCCTACATATTATCAAAAAACACATACATTCGGAGCCATAATGAAGGGGGAAAAAATTGTTAATTTCTTACTGGAAGCTGGTGAGCTGTGCAGCTTCCTGCAGCTTCACGCGGTAAAGCGTTTACAGCAACGTCTGTTAGCATGTTAGCTCGTTGCTCAGCTGTAGCCTCTCTGCCTCGTAAACCTCTGCTCCAAAAAATAAGGTCTCCTGTATTTCCACGCGCGTTCCAGAGTTTTACAGTAAGGTCTGCTCCGGTCTGCCTGTCGAAACAATGAGGTCTCCTCCCGCTCCTGTAAGTTTCCACTGAGCGCGTCAAGCTCCCCCCTCCCTCCGGAAACTGCCGGAAACTGCATAAATCGGCTTCAAAATAATAATAATAATACTGTAATAATACTTTATTTATAAAGCCATTTAAAACAACCACAGCTGCAACAAAGTGCTGTACACACAAAATCAAGAACATTTAAACACATAAAATAAGAGTTTTTCAAATTTATTTTTATTTTTTTATGAGATGCGTGACGTAACCCCGAAACGTCGTAAGTCGAGGACTACCTGTATATGCGTATTAAAACAGAACTGTCATGATGTTACTGCAAGAAAGGTCCTATGCTGCCTCGGAAGTGCTACTGCTAGATGTTGCTGCTGTTTTTGCACTTAAAAATAAAAATAAAGATGAGTGTAAATTACAGGACCATTGTTGCTTGAACAAATGAGCTTTCAGACTAAGATCCTCTTATGTTAAGAAATAAGAGTTGTGCATTCTTGGGCAACCTTGTGAGATGACATGCTCAGGATTTGTGTTTACTCTCAACTAACACAGCGAGCTTCAGCTGAGTATTTGTACAACTGATTGAGCTGTAGTTATGTTAGTCTTAGCTAAAGTCAATTAGCTGTGGCGCTCATTTTAATTTGGATTGAATCTGTATATGTTTATTAATATATCACTTCCTGCATGTCTCGTTAACTTTTTGTCCGGTGGTTCATGAGAAATTGTGCTAACATATAAAAAAAAAAGTTTGGTACCAACAGATGATGTCAAAGATTGAAGCAGCTCTTGGAGTATGAGTTGTGAACACAACCATCCATCCATCCATCATCTTTTACCCACTTCTTCCTTTTCAGGTCAAGGAGGTCACTGATATCCATGTCCAGCGCAGCTATCACTGTCCAAGAGACGGGAGCCAACCTGGTCAGGTCCCCAGTCCATCACAGGGACACAAAGAGACAAACAACCATTCACTCTCTCACTCAAGCCTAGGGACAATTTAGTAACCAAAATAAAATAAAGTGATGGTCCACCTTCACCTTTCAGTGATGATCAATTAAGTGTAATGTAAAACCGAAAGCAATGTAAAAGCTTAAAAGGAGTACAGTAGTCCCTTGCTACTTCCCGGTTCGACTTTTGCAGACTCACACTTTCGCAGTTTTTCAAAGTAAGATTGAACACAAGGAGATTTTTTTATTTTAAATTGTACAGGACACGACTGTCAACTTTAATATTACTCACGTGCTTGGGACAATACTGGTAAAAAGTTAACCCAAAAAAAAAAAACTTTGGACAGGCGCTGCTATTTTTTTCTTTCTCTCAATGAGCTTATACTGCATCGCCACTCATGAAGACTACATTTCCTAGAAGCCAACAGTGTCACACACCCACAAGCCCCGTTGTCTTCTGCTAAAACACATAGAGGAAAAGTTTTGACATGATCCTATAAAGCTCAGCGCTTATTATAGTGACTACAGCGCAGAACCCACAGGGAACCGGACCTCCAGATCCATCGATGAACCCAAGAGCTGCTAGCCAGCCCACGAGGACTTTCTAGTGGGGATGCACACCACTGAACTTCTGGCACTCCCTCTGGAGCTCACTGGGACTCTCTTCATCTCTCTATCAGACTGCTCAATCAGACCAACAGTCCCGCATCGGCCAACTCAAGGTCCCCCCATTACCACCCCAAAATGTGCTTCAGCACTCAAGGGTTGCACAGAACCAGACCAGAATCTGACCCCCAGACTCATTGGTGAACCCGAGAGCTGGTAGCTGGCCCACGAGGACGTCTGAGCTTGGGGGTGAGCTACCTACGCTTCATGTGTAAATTCTGAGGCTTGGGTTGTTTTCCGACAGCAGCGGTCGCTTTCATCTTGGACATTGTCTGAGACAGAATAAAGTCAGGATAAAACTATTTCTCTAAACTAAGCGCCGTCTTCCGCAGGTAAGATTTTAAATGTCCATGTCTATCCTGGTCTATACGTACTTTAAAACTTTAATTCAATCAGTAATTTCAAACTTCCATTACTTTGTATGAGTAAAAATCTATCCGATTTCTCATTTTATTTGCCTCCTGCTGAAAAATAAGACTTTAACCTTATTCTGAAAGGGGGCATGTCTCAAATGCATCACAATGTCCAGAAAGGAGAAGGCTGTCTAGCAGGGCAACAATTCTTTCTCTGAATAGCTGAATAATACATGCATATTTTGCTGTGATCCGACGAATTCAATAGCCTATAGAAAAGGATTGCTCTCAACGAAGACCCATTCTGCTGGAGGCCGTTTGCTTTCCTTAGGTCCAGTCTCCCATAAATAATTTGCCTTCAACCTTCACATGCATAAAAATTGCAACTTGTTGGTTATGAGAGAGAACAGTGAGGATGCACTTTGAATGCCAATGCAGCAATGAATAAACAATGGCTCTTCGCTCCAGGAGCGATGCAGAGCTGCCAGAAGACATCGCTTTGAGTCCGTGGGCTCTCTTAATGGTTTTTGCCACAGACCAAGCCTTTCAGTCAGCTTTGAATGGGAAGGCTGTTTTGATCAGAGGGGAGCGCTTTAATATTTTCTAACAAAGCAACAATTCCCCAGACACTCCGGACAATCTGCGCCGATTATCCTCCAGCCACCGAACTCTCTTTAAACCATGATTGAACGGCCTTTCAGTGGTTCTGCACTTACAGCTGGAGAAATGGCATCGTAGTCACTGTCAGAGGGTGTCATTGTCAGCCGAGGTCACATCTAAAGGATTTATCTAATACAATCAATCGAATAATAGTAATAATACTTAGGTTTTACACATTCCTATGTAAAACGCCGATGCACTTTTTACAATAAATACCTCAAAACCATCAAAAGCAGTAGCTTTTAAGGAAACTGTGATATTCCTTGAATGTAGTTTTTCTGCAGGGCTACAGCGCCACCCGGTGAGCAGCACAAGCTGGAAACCCAATATTTCTGTATGTTTTATTTACTGTAGTGGTTGATTAGGATGCCCAATGGATGAAGAGATTAAAACAGTCTGGTTTTATTGGTTTTGGCATTTTTCTTGAGATTAAATCAAATATATCCCAACTTCTGGGCTAATTAACAACAACAAAACAATGAAAGATTTTGTTGATAATTCACCAGGTGACGTTTCTCCTCATTGCATCACCAGAACTTGTTTCCCATTTTTCAGAGATGAATGAAAGCAATCAAACTTTGCATCAAGTTCCTGGTATGTGAACATTGTTTAAGGCAGGGTGGGCCACAGTTTGTTTTCCAGAGTGCAAAATCAAGACATTTAAAGCAAAGGGCCGCACTGGGAATTGGGAAATACATTTTCTCTGAGACATGTCTGCCTCATGCATAGCAATTCAATACATACTTTTTGTCAACTGGCTCCTGTGACAATGTATTCATTAGCTTAAACAAGCATGAAAAAAAAATCAAAAATAGCTATTAATCCAAAAGTTTTCTAAGTTTTTGTTCAAGCTGTTTATTTTAGACTCCTTTAGGTTCAGTGATAAAATGCAGGTTACTCTTCTGCTGCAAGGTGTCACTTTTAACACCAGGGGTTGAAGTAATGAATTACAAATACTCACATTACAGTAATTAAGTAGATTTTTGGGGGTATTTGTACATTTATATTTCTTTCAAGTGTGTAATTTTACTCATACTTAAGTACAATTTAGACCATGTAATCTACTTCACTACTTTTAAAATCAGAAGTCACTACTGAGTACGGCCACTACTTGAATTAATATTCAAACCGTTCATCTGCATCTTTGTATCCAATAAGACTCTGATCATGAACGCACCAGTTACCTATGATGTAAATAAAGGACAACTCCATAGAGAGACATTTATGGACTGAAGATTTGGAGAAAAAGCCAAAATGGAGATGGAGGACAACAACAGAGAACGTGACGAGGTAAAGGCTGAGGACGAGTGACCCCGCGGCCGTACCTGGATGTACAGAAAAGCAGACAGTGTCCAGATGCAAACTTTGTTTGATCTCTACGATGATAGCAGCTTACAAGACTTCAGCATCTAATCTCAAAAACATATTGCAGTAGGTATACGAGGTTTCTACCTGTATATTTTTTTTATTGTTTGTATGTGTGGGTTATTAGTTTGGCTAAGTATGTAAAAATCTTAGATATTATCACTTCCATCGGTTTGTCTGGTACTAAAATAAGACGGAGCTTCTGAGAAATGAGCTTTGAATGTAGATATTATAAACAGTAAATCAAATTTAATGACTTCTATTGACAACACAATAAGACATCAATTGGGTAAAAAGTAATTAATACTCTGAGAAGTTTTTGAGAAGAGTACTTTGCACTTTTACTTAAGTATTTTTATAACACCAGTACTTTTACTTGTAACTGAGTACAATTTAAGCAGCGTAACAGTACTTGTACTTGAGTACAAATATTCAGTACCGTATACTCTTTCCACTTCTGCTTAACATCGAGGTTTCATGGGTCTTTTTGACCCAAGGGTAGCAGTGGGCTTAAAAATATATATATTTTAAATTTTTTCAATTAATGTTAAATGGATTGTACTATCACCTTTCTATCTTATCACGACACTCAAAGCTCTTTACACTACAATCTGTGTCCTCATTTACCCATTCATACAACACTGTCTGTACAAAGACTAATCAGAGCTTTATCACATTCATACACTGATGGGACACACATCAGAGGCAATGAGGGGTTCAGTGTCTTGCCCAGGGACACTTCTGCATGTGACTGTTGGTGGAATCAAACTCCAAACTCTTGCACTGGAGGACAACTGCTTTAACTACTCAGCCACAGCTGCCACAAATATTATATATTAAAAAAATAGTAATAATATCAAAGGCTGTATGAAAATAAATCTTATCATCTCTGACACAAAAAAACAGAGTAAAGCTTGGTTTATACTCCTTGTCTTACGTCTTTTACCCCCCGTAGAGTGAAAAAAGTTGCGCAACTTCTGGCTGCACTCTGTAATACCCCGGTGACAGCTCGTCTTGTACGTGGCCCCCAAGAAGAACTCTGAGACACGGACTATGCAGCTCGCAGCGTGTGATTGGTTCAAAGTTTGTAGGCGTTTTTTGTTTGGATGTCCATATATGGTGTACGACACCGCTACACGCTACCCGCTACTCTTTTAGAAGCCTTTTTTTTTTTTGCTTTGACAGACATGGATAGTTTTGAAGAGAAACTTGCCGAGGCAATCCAGTTCCTCTGTCTTTGCTGTGGCTGGACACTATACATTTAACACCGGGGGATGACCACAAACATTACAACAGCTGACATAAGAAAAAATGAACCTTGAAAAATCAACAAGCTTCAGTGGCTTAATGAATAAGGCATAGGTTTTCCACTCCAAAGCTTTTCTCGACTTGGGTTCGAATCCCACCTGGTTGAAGTTATTTTACGTTTGTCTTTTACTGTATTGGATAAAAAATAAAAAATAAAGGAGTTAATACATAGTTCCCATGTGACGTAACATCTGTGGAATTTCTGGGTTGACCCTCATGCGTGGAGGCGGAACGCTACGAGAGCAGCAGTTACAGGCAGTCTACTGGCTGTGTATTTTTCACGTTGTTTTTTGTTGTTGTTTATTTCTAATTAATTGCAATGGTTACTTCGTGTTGGGTCAGTGGGTGTTCCAGTCAGGTAGACGTTTGGGCAACGCGCAGGTTTCACTTAATCCCAAAAGTAAGTAAACGTGAAGGATTTATCTAATCGGAGAAGCTGACTGCAGCCCCTCCTCTCTCCGAGTCTGCTCGGAACTGCTCTGAAGACGTCGTGCTTTTGGCCGGTAAACAAAATATTCTACATAAATCATTTTATGAAACAATGTCAGAACAATGTTAGAGTACAACTGTCTGTGTTTTGGAGCTGTTTTTTTTTTTTCATGATTTAGCTCCGTCTACTGCTGTAGCTGTGGTTAGCTTAGCATGTCGCTAACGCGACATGCTAACTTCTAACACGTAACACTCAAAGTGCTGGTCCTGGTCCGTGTTGAGCCTGGACTGTTGTTGGCTGTGTGTTATTTTAGTTAAACCTTTATTTAGCTGGTTAGATATGATTGAGACAGTTTACACATCTTTTTTGGATTTAAAGCTGTGAAGCTCCTCGGTGTGCACTCCTCGTAGTAATTAAATAATTAATGATATCAGAGTAACTTCTTGGTGACAAGTTGTCCGCTTCGTCTGCCATGATTTCTTTCTCCAACTCATTCAACTCCGACCACTGCCATTTTGCTCTTGTGCCTTGGTCAAGCTAGTAATGTATTTAGCTGTGGTAGCTCGAGTCTGTTTGTCCGCCATCTCTGCCTTTACGGGTGGCGAAAAACCCGGTATTGCGCAATACTCGTCACTTGTGTGGGAACTATGTATATGCCTGTGGTTAACACAAAATCCCCCTTTTTTTTAATCCTATAAAAGACAAACGTCAAAAAACTTCAACCAGGTGGGATTCGAACCCAAGTCGAGCAAAGCTTTGGAGTGGAAACCATACGCCTTATCCATTAAGCCAAGGCTCGTTGCATGTTTAAGGTCAACGTTTCCTTTAAACAATCCACTCCTCATAAAATCCTGGCTACACTCATGATAACGGACTCACAAATGGAGGTAATGGAGCCTATCATTATATTAAATCCGTTTGTCCTGATAAAACATGCAGTGGGAGTGCGCGTGACGTATGCAGTGGGAGGGATTATCCCCACGTCTTAAAGAAGTATAAACACTCAATGCGGTCGGTGACACACACGCAATTACGTCAGCGCTGGGTTCACTCAACGGGGGGTAAAAGACGTAAGACAACAAGTATAAACCAAGCTTAAAGGCTGGTTTATACTCCTTGTCTTACGTCTTTTACCCCCCCTGTTGAGTGAAAAAAGTTGCGCAACTTCTGGCTGCACTCTGCAATCCCCCGGTGACAGCTCGTCTTGTACATGGCCCCCAAGCAGAACTCCAAGACACGGACTATGCGGCTCGCAGCGTGTGATTGGTTCAAAGTTTGTGGGCGTTTTTTGTTTGGATGTCCATATATGGTGTATGACACGCTACCCGCTACTCTTTTAGAAGCCTTTTTTTTTTTTTGCTTTGACAGACATGGATAGTTTTGAAGAGAAACTTGCCGAGGCAATCCAGTTCCTCTGTCTTTGCTGTGGCTGGACACATACATTTAACACCGGGGGATGACCACAAACATTACAACAGCTGACATAAGAAAAAACGGCAACATTAGACTTACCTGTATCGGGATCTGTGTTAATTTCTTTATAAATTTTATGGTTGGTTTTATTAGCTGCGACTAATGACGATGGTGAAACGGTGCAGGAAGCATCATAGAAGAGATCTCAGCCAAAATTTGGGTTATAAATATGGGGAAAAAACCTAAATGAGTTGCTTCACTGTATAAGTCGCAGGGCATGCTAATCTATGCAAAAAAAAGTGAGACTTATACAGCAAAATTTATGGTAAGTATTCTTTGCAATGACTGAAATGGCAAAATCCTTGAATTATTCCCAGATTACAAAAACTGCATATGCATGAAGAATTTTTTAAAAAGGGCAAAACAAGTAACATAAACACACAACAAACTGTTACATTAATAATATATCTTTTTTTATTGTCACGAAAATAACTTGTATAACGTGTGTTACCGGAATGTCCATTTTTATAAGTCTGCAATTGAAATAGCCTTTTTAAATGAATAAAACAAATTTTCCTGTAAAACACCACATTGTTAGAAGTTCTCTATAGAAGATGTTTTCATTTCATGACAAAACTACAATGGTATATAAAATACACTTTTTCACTTAACAGCGGGAGCTGATTTGCATTTAGGTCTAGCATATTTTGTCACAAAAGCATTGATTTGAACAGAAATAGTAGCACTCACTTGGACTGCAACAAACTGTGTGATAAAGAAAACTTTGCAAATGGACCCTGAAAACTTAGAATACATGGTTAACTTCCATTTTACCCCTCAAAAGTGCGTTTTTAGCATTTTAGCAATAATTCGGAGCAAGCTGTCTTTTTATATGCTGAATGTGTCCATGTACACCACGTTAAGACATGTTTGACCCTCCAAAGTGCTTGTTGATGTCTGAGCAGACTAGAAAACAAAACTTACAGTGCGTTTGCCACTTACTTGCTGTGGTATTTATAGAAGTGTATTAAATTTAGAACAAATGGTAGTTTTGCACACTCTTAATATTTAAAAAAATCATACAAATAAAACAAATAATTTACCTTGTTGTCCCTTGTCACGTACTCTAACATTAAATAAAACATGGCGGCACTCTTTTTGTAGGCGTGCTTCTTGTAGTTTCTTCCACATCTTTAAATTCAAGACAATATCAGCATTAATTTGTTCCCTTGAAGCCACAAAACAAAACAGAAATAGAAAAGGAGTTCCAACCGTTCGCTCCCCAGCAGCATTCTTGGTTTAACACTTTTTGTAGCAACTCCTGAACGTTAGAACAAAAACACTGTCCACACAACAGTCTTGTTGGTGCAGCTGAGAATAAAGTGCAGCGCTCCTTTGGCCCCGACATGGAATCAGATAAAAGGTGGTGGTTGGACTCATTCAAACACCCCTGCCTCTGATCTCATTCCAGTGTGATAAAAGGCCTCGCGGCCCAGAACCTGGGACAGCAGTCTCTGTCCGTGGGGAGACACGCAGCTCTGCCCAGGTAAATATCCCGACACAGCTTTACTGGATCTTGTGGATTTAGGTCTGGGTGCAGCGTAATACCCCTCCATGTGGTCGTATTGTGTGGGCTTGACTTTAGTGCTTTGAGTCCGTCTGGTGAGCCGTGACGAAACCGATTCTAGATGTTCGGGATCCAGAGGAGATTTGGCGTGATGATAGTAGTGGCGATGTTCTCTGGTGCTCTGTGATCGGCCTGGTCTCCTGAGGGCACTGGGTTTCCAAACACCAGAGTAGCTGTTGGCAGCGTTAGTCACCATTGCTCGTTCTTGGTCATGACCTCGTGGACGGTAGCTGTCATTGTGCTCAAAGGTCTTGGTGCAGCTTCTCTCTGGAAGTGAGGGAACTTTGCGAAGCTGCTGAGAGGAGCCCTCTTTGATTGGGATACGTCTCCGCTCTGCACCAGAGACATGACCACATTGCTGCTTGGTTACTTCAGTTTCTACTTGCCGGGCCCTCGGGGAGGTTTTTGATGTAACTATGGCAGTTTGGCCCTCTGTCCTGTCAGTGGAGAGGAGGTTGGCGTTCCCGGGGTCTGACTTGCTCCTTATGTGTATTATGTCTCTGCTTCTAGTGTCACTTGGTGAGACCGGACTCTCACAAGGAGACAAAGAAGGGTATGGGTTTTTAAGTCTGGACTGACTCTCTTGTTTGATTGGTTGATAAATTACTCTCTCAAAGACCTCTGCATCTGTGGCCTCGTAAACAACAGTGCCTCTACTCTCTATGTAAAGCTCTCTTTTCCCAGTGGGGACACGATGCGGAGAATAGTTGTAGTAATCTGACAGTCCACTTTCCCTTGTGGAATGCACAGAGTAGGATTGATGGTGATGGATACCACTTTGCAGGCGAGGATCTATGAAATAACGAGAGCCATCAACTGGCTTTATATCAGAATGGGGGCTGTACTGGTACTTAGCATGAGTGTTTTCAAACTGCGGCCGTACAGAATTGAGGCTAGTCTGAATCAGCCTTCGATAGGGCTCCTCCTGGCTTGTCCTTGGTTCAACATAAAACATGGTTTCAGCTGGAAGGACTTCTGTGTTGGCCAACTCATAGCGACTTATCTGAGGAGCGTGGAAAGAGCGAGCCCTTCGAAATGCCGAATGCCCAACCACACTGTCCTCGGATCTCTGCCACTCCCCTTGTTGCCTGTGGAATCCACCAATAAGTTGCTGGTTTTTATGAAAACGTCTGCATTGAGGTGACAAAGGTTGTCTTAAACCTAAGGAGCTGTACCGGCCTTCAGAAGACTGCCTGTACAAGCCTTTAGGCCCAGAGAGTTGAGGTGGCAGAGCGCGAGGGCATTGAGGTGCAGGCGTTCTTCCTACATGAATCGGTCGGTTTTGATGCCGATGATGGTGATAATTGTAGACATTTTCATCCACACCAAGTGGTCTGTCTTCTTCTGACCTGTAGTGATGGACTGAAGAGGTGTGTAATTGACGTGGAAAAACCTCCCCAACAGAAGCAGGCATCAGAGACTCTGCTAGGACAGAGCGGAAATTATAAACATCTACAGAGTCTGTGTTGGCATATATGGGAGAGGTTGGAGGGCTTTTAGCCAAGCTGACAGGCTGAGAAGGAGTTGAAACTCCAACACTCTGATATGTGTGCTTTTCTTGGTTGGTGTCTCTCGGATTGTTCTCCTCTCGGTGGTCCCTCTCTTCTGCACTGCCTTCGTCCAAGCTTCCTGACCCAAGCGGGCTGACATTAGGAGTGAAGTTGCACACACTTTCCTGACCATCATTGACCTCTGGGCAGCGGTGCGACGATAAGAAGTGAACAGGACGAGAAGAGCAATGGGTCTCCGCAGAGCTTTGCGCTGAAGGGCCACAGTACTCCTGAGGGTGCACCTGAAGATCCAGAGCAGAGGGTCTTGGCAGTCTGTTGTAGGTGTGCGGTGCTTCCTGTCTCTGGAAAATGTGCTGCGGGGTGTTGCTCCTCCTTTGGGAGGCACTGCTGGCCTTCTGGGCAGTTTCAGCCAAAGCCAAAGCCAACTTGCGTGCGGCGCTCATCGAGGAAGGATGAGGCGGGAGAACAGACACTGAACTCATAAGTCTATCTGTTCCTGGGGAGGGATAAGACAAACAACGCTACAGTATGACAAGACAAACAAAGCTATGGTAAGACATGATGGGACAAAACACAGAAGCTTTTGTAAGACACTACAAAGTGCATTATTATTTAAATACTAACTATATGGAAAACAGTAGCTGCTGTGTGGTGTTACAGAGAAGTGGCAGTGACTGACCTGGATCGGGCAGGTTCTGTGCCGCGTGACTGCGGTCCGTCACGGCTGATGCCTGACTCGCTGTGCTGAGCGGACTGCAGCGCTGTAACACTGTGGCTCTTGGCTCATTTCCATCTGCCACTGGAGCCTCACACACTTGAGGGGAGAAAGGCGACACAGGGGGCAGAGCAGATGCAGTTTGAACGCCTGCCAGCATTTTAAAGGATTTCTTCCTCAGTTTTGGAGAAAGCTGCTTGGAGGTACACTTTTTCCCACTTTTACGTAGAACTGGGCTGGCATCTGGAGAGGGTGAACAGATGATGTTGTTGGGAGAGGAGATGGGTTCCGGTTCACTGGAGCACCCTACACTCCTCTTCCACTTGGTTCCATCGTTGCTGTGTTGAAGGGCAGGAGATGCTATCGCTGGGCTGCACTGGAAGGACATGGGGTCAAAGTCCAATGTATAGATGCCTGCAGCTGGCGGGAAAAGGTCAAGATCGTCTTCTGATTGAAGGGGAGAAACACAAACTTTGTCCAAATCCTTAATACTCTCTCTCTCTGGGTGAGTTCTGAGGTCATCTTTAGTTCTGGTGTCGTGTTCGTCTCTGCTGATGCCAGAAACCGCTTCACTAGTCGAACGAGGTCTGAGAGGTCGGTAACTTGGAGGCTCTCCTGGGGTGGAAGATTGAAAGGTTTTAAGTCCTCAAACAACAGAAATATAACCAGGAGGCGTTTATTTGAAGTCTTAATTGATCCCATTGACATTTACAGAATAATTACCTTCTAAATTTAGCAAAGATGTAAGAGATTCTTCACTTTTGGTGGACCGTAATGTGCCGCCATCTCCTCGTCCACCTGCGAACGTTAGTTTTAATTAATTACAGACCATCTATTTAAAAAAAAACAACGCACAGGAAAAAAAACGAGACATTCAAATAGAACGAGTGGAGGTAGAGAAGCAGGATTTCCCCGCCTTCACAGCAGCAGCACACTGACCTGGCAGTGCTAAGCTCTTTATCTCGTTCGGTTCACTCGGGTGTCGCTTCAGTTTACGTTTGGACACCGAGTGAGACTTTCCCAGGTGGAAAAAAGACAGCCAGTTCCCCACGGGAGACCTCTTAGACCTAACAAGTGGCCGCTTGTTGCTGCTGCAAAGAAAATAATAAATCATATTTAATAAAACACAAGGAACACAGAAAGAAAAAAGCCAAAAAATGTCTTTGTTTTATTAATTTTTACATTTACAATCTTCCTATTTTTAATGACTAAAAATCACTTTAAATATATATATATACACACCGTATTTTCCGGTGTATAAGTCGCACCTTTTAATGGTTTTTTCCAAGGCCTGCGACCTATACTCAGGTGCAACCTATATATAATAATAATAATAATAATAATAATAATCATTTTATTTAAAAGCGCCTTTCATGACACCCAAGGACACTTAACAAACCAACACAGTGTAATACAGAGCAAACATTATCAGAGACAAATTGAAATATAAAATACATAAAGGATATAAAATGGTAAGATAAAATACATTTAGTAAAGTTAGTGATACGCTAGTCTAAAGAGATGGGTTTTCAGGGCAGTCTTGAACAGAGAGAGGGAGGTGGTGTTTCGAAGGTCTGGCGGTAGGGCGTTCCAGAGGTGAGGGGCAGAGCAGGTGAAGGCCCTGCTCCCCATGGTGGAGAGGCGGGCAGAGGGTACATGGAGATGTAGTGAAGAGGAGGACCTGAGAGAGCGTGATGGGATGGAGATTTGTAGGAGGTCGGATAGATAAGGAGGGGCAAGGTTGTGGATAGATTTGAACGTGAGAAGTAGAATTTTGAAGATGATGCGTGATTTAACCGGGAGCCAGTGGAGCTGCTGCAGGACAGGAGTGATGTGATCATAGTAGGAGGTTTGAGTGATGACACGGGCAGCTGAGTTCTGGACCATCTGTAACTTGTGGAGAGATTTGTTGGGGAGGCCGTAGAGAAGAGAGTTGCAGTAGTCAATACGGGAAGTCACAAGACTGTGCACCAGGATGGCTGTGGAGCGAGGTGTCAGAGAAGGACGGAGACGGTTAATATTACGGAGGTGGAAATAAGCAGACCGAGTAATACTGTTGATGTGTGAAGTGAAGGAAAGAGTGGTGTCGAGGATGACACCGAGGCTCTTGACCTGAGGGGAGGGGGATAGCAGAGAGTTGTTAAGGGGGACGAGAAGATGTTCTGATTTTGAAATAGAGTTTTTGGTACCGACGAGAATGACTTCTGTTTTGTTGCTGTTTAGTTGAAGGAAATTGTTAGAAAACCAGTGATTTAGCTCGTTGAGACAGTCGGTGAGGATGGAGGGAGGGTGGGTGGAGTTAGGTTTTGATGACAAGTAGAGCTGCGTGTCATCAGCATAGCAGTGGAAATGGACGCCGTGTTTGCGGAAGATGTGGCCTAGAGGAAGGAGGTAAATGATGAAGAGGAGGGGTCCGAGGACAGAGCCTTGGGGGACACCCGTGGAGACAGGGGAAGACTGGGAACGGAAGGATTTAAGCTGAATGAATTGGGTGCGGTCAGAGAGATAGGAGGTGAACCAGTCTAACGGGGTACCTGAGATGCCAATGGAGGTTAGTCTGTTGAGGAGGATAGAATGACAGATGGTGTCGAAGGCAGAACTTAGATCCAGAAGAATGAGGATGGACAGAAGACCAGAGTCAGCAGCTTATGGCTTGTTATCACTTTCGGTGAAACAAATTTTTAAATCCAGCTCATTTCACAATTACGTTCATTTATTAAGGAAAAGTTCAGCTCAGACATATATTTGCTATAATTTTTATCAAACAAATAATTGTTTTTAAGTGTTAATCTTCTTAAAAGCCTTGCTGTGCGCTCCTGTGGCAGACATTTGCAGCAGAGCTAAACGTAGGTGCGACCTATCTAGGGATTTTTCCAATCTATTGGTGATAATTGGACAATGCGACCTATACACCAGAAAATACTGTAATATA
>JBBPBX010013436.1:25612-52397 GCA_038048925.1 Garcialebias charrua
TTCGATTCCACCAGTAGTCACATGCAGAAGTGTCCCTGGGCAAGACACTGAACCCCTAAATGCCTCCGATGTGCCTCCCTTCGGTGTATGAATGTGATAAAGCACTGATTATACTTTGTATAGATATACTGTAGTAGAGTGCTGTATGAATGGGTAAATGAGGGCACAGATTGTGATGTAAAGCGCTTTGAGTATCTTGATCAGATAGAAAAGTGCTATATAAGTGCAGTCCATTTACTTAGAATGTACCTGGTACTTACCTGGTAATATGCCCAATACATAACTATCGGCATGACCTAGTACTTCACTGGTAGTGACTCAGTATCCACCCAGTTTTTGCCTGGTAATGTGGCTGGTAAGTTCCTATGTAACCTCGGCACATTTGCCGTTTACAAGTACAGATGTTGGGTTGATTGGTGACTCTAAATCAGTGGTCCCCAAACTTTTTCCTGTGAGGGCCACATAACTTTTCCCTTCTCTGGTGGGGGGCCGGAGTCAGTTTTTAACTTTAAATTGTCCCTAGGTGTGAGTGAGAGAGTGAATGGTTGGTTCTCGTTTGTTTCTGTGTGGCCCTGTGATGGACTTGCCACCTGTCCAGGGTGTACCCCGCCCCTCGCATAGTGATTGCCGGACATGGGCACTGGCAGCCCCCCGTGATCCAAAATGGAAGAAGCTGGTAAAAGATGATGGATGGAAGTACAGATGTCCCACCTTCACCAGCTCCTCAAGGTCAACTGGAAAGACAACGTCTCCAACCTGAAATCAGAATGCGTACTAACTCCCCGTGTGTAAAAGCACTAAGGTGGACCGGCCATGTCGTTGGAATGGATGATGCCAGAATGCCGAAAGCTGTCCTCTGTGGAGAGCTCCAATGTGGCAAGAGGAGTCATCCAAAGTTTGCAAAGACTGTCGAGCAACATGTCTTCATGCAATGTTTCCATTTCCACCTGGGAAACTGCGACGAAAGACCTGGTGGCAACACACCAATGAGGCAACTGCCCTAGTGGAACGCCGACTGCAGGAAGAGTCGAAGGAAATAAGCCAGTCGATATAGCAAAGCAGCCAACACAACCTCACCTGGAGTTGATGCAGGCTCCTGACTACGTTGTGGCAGGGTTTGTCTACACAGTATTGGACTACAGTATACTCCCACACTCGAAGTGGCCGTCCTACTCAACCCTGAGTGACCGCAAACTACCCGGTATTTACCTGGTAATAATGGGTCAGTAAGTACCTAGCACTTATCTGGTAGCTACTTGGTGCGTACACAGTACAGTACTTACCAGGTTATAANCGGTGTAGTTTCTGTGGTCCAGGTGTAGTTTCTGTGATCTAGGTGTAATTTCTATGGTTGAGGTGTATTCCATGGTTGCGGTGTAGTTTCTATGGTAAAGGTTTAGTTTATGTGGTCCAGGTTTAGTTTCCATGGTTGAGGTGTAGTTTCTATGATCCAGGTGTAGTTTCTGTAGTCCAGGTGTAGTTTCTGTGATCTAGGTGTAGTTTCCATGGTTGCAGTGTAGTTTCTATGCTCCAGGTGTAGTTTCTGTAGTCCAGGTGTAGTTTCTGTGATCTAGGTGTAGTTTCTGTGATCTAGATGTAGTTTCTGTGATCTAGATGTAGTTTCTGTGATCTAGGTGCAGTTTCTGTGGTCCAGGTGTAGTTTCTATGGTCAAGGTTTAGTTTATGTGGTCCAGGTGTAGTTTCTAATGTTGAGGTGTAGTTTCTATGGTCCAGGTGTAGTTTATGTGGTCTAGATGTACAGTAGTTTATGTGGTCCAGGTGTAGTTTCCATGGTTGCTGTGTAGTTTCTATGCTACAGGTGTAGTTTGTCATCCAGGTGTAGTTTCTGTGGTCCAGGTGTAGACTCCATGGTCCCAGTGTACAGGTAATTGAAATTATAGCTCAGTATCTGCAAATATGACTTATTAAAACCATTTTTGTGTTCGCTAAGCTTAATTATCAAGTGGCCATCTTAAATCAGGTTGACTTCCAAAGTTGATCATTTATAGATGAACATCCATTAATTACTTCCTAAGCATTAATAAAACATGAGCTAAATTAGTAAACCTCGGGCAGGTACCATTTTGGAGGGGGCGAGGATCAGGATGACGTAGCGGACCTCGCAGCAGTTCTCCCCCCAGTTCTGCGGCCTCTCGAGGCGGGAGATGCAGACGTGGCGCCGCTGAAGATGCTTCACGTTGCAGCTGGAGCAGAGAAGACGAATAGAGGAGGAAGTTTTAACAAAAACATAAACGCCTCACCTCAGCAGACGTTAAACATTCAGATGTGTTGACAGAGCAACAAAATAAAAGTGTTTAATACCTCGGGGGAATGCACATCACCCGTCACCTTTCATTCCACAATTTTAGAGTGAGATCATTTAATGTTAAAAAATGCCGGAGGTGCAGTTTCAACAGGAAAGTTGTTGTAATTTGACTAATTTGTACACTTTTCTTTAAAAAAAAAACAGCAATGTACAGCAAGACAAAATCTATCAACAAAAAGTTAAATTTATTCAGCTTTTATGTAAAAAATAAAAAATCATTATAACTTTAGAATTGCAGCTTTAAATTTAAAAGAACATGTTTAATTAGTGGTAGGTACTAACACTTTTGACTGTCTCTGTGTTTGTTAAAGTATCTCATGAACCACAGACAGATTAATTTTTGGATGTACATTCACACCTGGTTAACATTTGAAGCAATTCAAGATGGCCGCCACAGCCAACTGATGCTGGGACAAACAAAAAAGACTAAGATAAGATTTAGGCAGTTGTATAGATATTTACCTGAAATCTGATGGTGGTAGTAGCTGGGAGTGATCCTCAACACGTAATCTGAGCTCCACGGATTGAGTGATATTTCTGTTAGCAAAATATCTCATGAACTATCGGATGTGTTTTAGTAAAACGTTCAGAAACTAATCACTGGATGTATGACTATAAATGCTTTAGGTGCAAACCCAACTCAAGATGGCCGCCACAGCCAACTGACATTAAGGAACCCCAAAATGGCTATAATTTAGTAATTTTTATAGATATTATCCTGAAATCTGGCGTGGCAGTAGCGGAGAGTCGCCCCCAACACACAAGATTGTGCACAAAGCAGCTCCAACTCCATTTCTCTAAAGAAATTGGTTTTCACCCAAATGTCTTGGATGAAAGGTGGCGGGTGACGTGCATTCCTTAAGGCTTGACAACAGTTCTTACAGGATGCAGAGCCAGGACTGCTGGTACTGGACCCCGGTGGCCGTGGCCGTCACACCCTGGATCGTCTCCGACAGCAGGTGGACTGAAGGGCAGAGGTCAAACCCAAGTTAGAGAACACAATCCGTAATCTAATCCTCACACGGTTTTATGAAGATTCTCATGAAAGGAATGTTCGTTTCTTTTCTGTATGGAGCTCAGAAACACCAGAAGCATCTGCCGCCACTTTCAATTTCATTAAGTGCACGTTCAACAACACGTTTAGCCCCATTTAGGACATTTTCAATGGGAAAGTAGCGCCTCGGCGCTGCCAAGCGTTTAAATATGCCGTCGACATATTTAACGAGCGTCCCTTCTGCCACGAGCAGCGATGCCCGTCTGCTCTGTGAGCAAACAAGCTACACCGGCGCTCGTGTTCACAGACTAAAAAAACAACATTTCATTGAGCCGGCGTGTTTACGGAGCACAAATCATTAAACATCAGCTTCCTAACAACAGGAAGCTTCGTTAGGACTTTGTGGTTTTGAGGGATTTTCTCCAGCAGCGGTAAAAACCCAGAGAAGACTCAGCTTTTTTTTTTTTTTTGTCTCATGACAACCTCTTTAGCTCATCAGCTCAGAGAAAATGACAGGGTGGAAATGTTTGGTGTTGTAAGCAGCAGGAGGGGAGGAGGGGGGAGGATCATTTCCATATCGTTCTGACTTCTTTCTTTCTCTGCGTCTTTGTCCTCCTCTCCATCACTCTTCTTTTCTCTCCCTCTACCATGCCATCTCATCAATAAAGTATCCTCCATTCATGCCAGAAAATGATGGGCGTCACCATGACAACAGTATCACAGGGCTCATGGAGGGAGGGGGGAGAGGAGGGCAAAAAATGTTTTAAAATAAGGTGGTTTGGGGAGACAAAAAATGAGGAGGGGAGAGGGAAAAAAGAGGCTTAAAAGAGGGAAACAGACAGGAGACGGGTACAAATAAAAAAATCAGCAGAGACAAAACAAAACATGACAATCAGAAATAAACAAAAAGCGAGATGAGATGAGGAGTCGGAAACAGGAGGACGACGTGGGGAAATAGAAATTGGGGAGACGACGAGGACTCGATTCAATTAACGGCAATAAGCTTGACGGCCAGGTCCAAATCTAAAGCCATCCAATTTCTCATTGACGTCAGGGACGAGCTGGGGGGACGGGGGAGGCTGCGAGAAGAAATGAGTGAGAGATTGAAAAGGGAGTGAAAATTTAACAGAAAAATGAACACAGGAATTAAAACAGAAAAATGTACGTTACAAGGTCGCCTGGCCCAGGGTCAAGAGAGACGCTAACACCGCGTTAGCTTTGTGCCTCCTCCTGTATCAATTAATGAACAAAAATGTTTTGAATTTCTGGAGCTTTCTTTTTGTAGTACTCGGAAATCACAACTTTCAATTTTTAAGACAGAAAAAACAACTGAACCCCTCCCAAAATTGAAGACGTCGTTGCAAACTTTTAGCATGTTTTCAAATCCCTCTAGCGACTGTTTTTAAAAAGTGCCCAACCTAACAGCCATTTAAAGCTGTAAACATTTTAAGCCAATTTTTTTTTAGACGTTTTATCTGTCGCAGCATTGTTCCTTTCTGGACAGTTACGACACTTATGAGATTAAGTCATTTCGTGACACAGGTTAGCCTGTGGCTACGTTCCTTAGGTTTAGACTAAGCAACACGATCAGCCAGGACCTCAAAATCCAATATGGTTGCCCAGATCCATCTGTTCCAATAGAAAGTTTTATTAGCTGCTGTGATCATTTCCCACTTCTGTCTGTCCATCAGTGCCCCCGTCACACACAGTATGCTCCAAACATTATTAGCACACCATTATCAACTTGTGCTGCTATAGTTAGACTGGTTACTGAGAGCAAATTCTATTAGTTTTTTGACTCACAACTAGAACTTGGTTATGTTGAAAAGTTGTATCCAGATCAGACTTTGAGGTAAACTAAACGCAGCATTAAAACCAGTACTGTATTTTTCACCCTATACGTCGCACTTTTTGCATAATTTGCATGCCCTGTGACTTAATATGCCAAAGCAATGTATTTATGGATTTTCCCCCCCACATTTTGGCTGCAATATGAATTTTCATTCACTTTGACTGCAAATATTAAACACTACAATTTTCAGCCGCTAGGTGGCGCTCGAGTAATATGGCATGCCGTTGTATCATTTAATAGGTAAAAGTAGCTATTAATGATACAATTGGCTTGCCTTATCCTGGCACTGTCGTCTGCCTGGAGCAACCGTCAAATCAACTTAATTTCGCTGCGCCGCTCCGGTGAAATGCAGCTAATTTGACCATTGAAGTGCATTTATTAAGTTAAAGTTCAACTGAGACACCTTTACTCTAAAGTTAATCAATTGTTTTAGGTGCTTAGCTTGTTAAATTTAGAAAAAACACACAGCGTTTTTCCTTCCTGATTTCCTCGCTGTGTGCACGCTCCCAGAGCACCGGAGCACTGAGGCAGTGAATACTTTTGAAATACAGCTTATCTGACTGTTAAAGTCCTTTTATTAAGCAAACATTAGACTGAGACACACCTTTACTTTAAAGTCAAAGTGCACGCTTCTGCAGCCACCATTTGGCAGCCCATCGATTTTTAGCACAACACCAGCCCACATTTCCAGGTTGTCAACGATGACGTATAGCAAACGCGACATGTCAGTGGTGACGTATAATATATGCGACGTATGGATTTTTCCACTTTATTAGACATATTAGACATGTCCTTATGCATGTTCAATAATCCAGGAAGATACATCCAACAAGGTTAAGTCAAAATGTTTCAACGAAGAAGAATCTGTCCAGAGGACCTTATCCACCTGGATTATTGAGCATGCATCAGAAGCTAAACACACTTCCTGCCGCCATCAACGTTGGCACCCCAGTTATTCAATTCCATTTCATTTTAAGCCCTAAAGAATCTAAAGAGGGTGACTTTGTATTTACAGAACGTGGTTATTCCACTTCCTGTTCAGACTGAAACTAAAACAAACCAGAGCCTCCAAATGTTGCATCAGAAAGTGCAGTGACATTAACCGACGCCCAAGCCCTCCGTTCCCTCCAAAGGGAGAAAACTCTGCTGTAAATTCACCTTCGTTTTGCTCACAACCCCATGCAAAGATCACCCGGTGATGTCAATATTTACTGAGCGGCGTAAAGGGCATCGTGACTTCCCGCTCTTTGGGTTACGGCGATGGTAAACCGAGCACACCCAACTCGTACGAACCAAAAAAAAAGTGATCAGTTGAGTTCATTTACGATGTGATTATTTGTCATTTCAATGAATACTTGCACACAGTTTCATCAGCTTTGCATACAATGCTGTTTCCACACCCAGATTTGATTTAAAAAAAGGCCTGTGTGACAAGAAGCATGTCAAATGTGACAAACTTCAATGGAAAAAGATAAATTAATGGGAGGAAGGCTGCATAGACCCTCTTTGATCCTTCTGGATTCTTTAAACGAGTTTATCCACAAAACTTCTGGTTCGGAGCGGGAGATTTCTATTTCTGCAAATCACATGAGACGGACAGTCACAAATAAATAAGATACGAAATAATAAAGATGCAAATAATTCAGCCTCGTCATTTCTTCAGTTGTCAACATCAAAGACAGAAAAAAAAGAGCCTTTCAGGCATCGAGATCCCTTCCATTATTCCCAGAAGTAGTTTTATAGAAAGCTCCAGATGTCGTTCTAAAACAGAGCAGCTCCATACAGAAGAGGCAGAACCACAGAAATGTGACGTGATGATGACGATGAGCGGACGACCAGGACCGGATCAGGTCCGGGTTCTGACAACTGCAGAATTTGATTTAGTATTTTCTGGATAAAGGTGGGAAAAGTGAACAAAGCATGAAGAAACAGTCGTTTTTCCAGGACTTAATCCTCATAAAGCACTAAAATGATCCAACAGAATAAATTATATTATTACAAATTATATAAAAATTATTATAGCTTTGGACCCTGAACCAAAGGTTATGTAGATCAATTATTTTACTAAATAATTCTCTTGTATTAAAACAAAGTTAGTTCTTGTGATTACAGCTCAAAACAAAAACAGTGAGCTTGTTTTCAAGCTCTATGTTTAGATTTAATTTTAAATTTACAGACTGGCCTCTTCATTTTATGATCTAAATTATATTTTTATGTTAGACTTGATTAATGTGTAGGAGCCCCGTTAAATATGGAGGAAATTAAATCTAATCTTGTGTTTGGGAGTTCAAACAGACACTAAACCTGTCAAATTATGTATTTTATAAAATTTAGAAACAGTGGGGGAGGTCATAAATTAAGTACTGTACTAGCACTTTGAGATTTTCATTAATGAAAAGTGCGTTATAAATTGAATTCATTATTATTATTATTATTATTATAACCTGGTAAGTACTGTACTGTGTACGCACCAAGTAGCTACCAGATAAGTGCTAGGTACTTACTGACCCATTATTACCAGGTAAATACCGGGTAGTTTGCGGTCACTCAGGGTTGAGTAGGACGGCCACTTCGAGTGTGGGAGTATACTGTAGTCCAATACTGTGTAGACAAACCCTGCCACAACGTAGTCAGGAGCCTGCATCAACTCCAGGTGAGGTTGTGTTGGCTGCTTTGCTATATCGACTGGCTTATTTCCTTCGACTCTTCCTGCAGTCGGCGTTCCACTAGGGCAGTTGCCTCATTAGCTGTGTTTCCATCCATTTTCATTTCGTATTTTGAGCTACCTCGCAAATATGTAAATACAAATTAATGCAGATCAGAAGTGTTTCCATCTGCTGGCTTGAAGCGCTTTTTCCAAGCCGCGCACAGCGTCATTACGTCAGACGTCAGCGTCATTACGTCAGACGTCAGCACTGCGCATGTCTACAGTAGACCAGAGAGTAAACAGGAAGTAGCGGTTGAAAACAGAACCCGGTCACACATCTCGTCAAAATGGGGAGAATATTTCAGGTACGTGCTGCTGTCGGGCGAGTTGTATTTATTCTGTCATGCCAACTAGTTTTAGCGAGTTACATGTTGTCCGGAGCGGAAACAGCTGATCAGTCACGTGACGTGAATGTGCGCTACGGCAGCACGAGTCGGCAAATGTGTTTCCATCTGTCGTTTAGCGCAACTCAAATTCCAAAAACCACCTCAAGCGAGCGTAAAAACTTTTTAGCGTAATTCAGGAAGTAACCTCGCAATTTGCCGTTTCCATTAAGCTTTTCTGCTGCGCTATTTAAAATTGCGCAGCTAGAAACCTTGATGGAAACACGGCTATTGGTGTGTTGCCACCAGGTCTTTCGTCGCAGTTTCCCAGGTGGAAATGGAAACATTGCATGAAGACATGTTGCTCGACAGTCTTTGCAAACTTTGGATGACTCCTCTTGCCACATTGGAGCTCTCCACAGAGGACAGCTTTCGGCATTCTGGCATCATCCATTCCAACGACATGGCCGGTCCACCTTAGTGCTTTTACACACGGGGAGTTAGTACGCATTCTGATTTCAGGTTGGAGACGTTGTCTTTCCAGTTGACCTTGAGGAGCTGGTGAAGGTGGGACATCTGTACTTCCATCCATCATCTTTTACCAGCTTCTTCCATTTTGGATCACGGGGGGCTGCCAGTGCCCATGTCCAGCAATCACTATGCGAGGGGCGGGGTACACCCTGGACAGGTGGCAAGTCCATCACAGGGCCACACAGAGACAAACGAGAACCAACCATTCACTCTCTCACTCACACCTAGGGACAATTTAGAGTCACCAATCAACCTAACATCTGTACTTGTAAACGGCAAATGTGCCGAGGTTACATAGGAACTTACCAGCCACATTACCAGGCAAAAACTGGGTGGATACTGAGTCACTACCAGTTAAGTACTAGGTCATGCCGATAGTTATGTATTGGGCATATTACCAGGTAAGTACCAGGTACATTCTAAGTAAATGGACTGCACTTATATAGCACTTTTCTATCTGATCAAGATACTCAAAGCGCTTTACATCACAATCTGTGCCCTCATTTACCCATTCATACAGCACTCTACTACAGTATATCTATACAAAGTATAATCAGTGCTTTATCACATTCATACACCGAAGGGAGGCACATCGGAGGCATTTAGGGGTTCAGTGTCTTGCCCAGGGACACTTCTGCATGTGACTACTGGTGGAATCGAACCCCCAACTCTTGTATTGGAGGACAACTGCTCTAACCACTCAGCCACAGCCACCCTAAGTAAGTACTAGATATATACAAGTATATATCAGGTAAGTATTAGGTATTTACCGGGCACATTACCAGGTAAATACTGGGTGAATATTGAGTCACTACCAGTTAAGTACTAGGTCATGCCAATAATTATGTACTGGGCATTATACCAAGTAAGTACCAGGTAAATTCTAAGTAAGTACTAGATACAAGTATATATCAGGTAAGTAATAGGTACTTACCAGGTATATTACCAGGTAAGTACTGGGTATGTACTGAGTAACTACCAGGTTGTACTAGGAGACAAAGGATATTATATAGTTGTTATGTACTGGGATGCAATATATTGTACCATAATATATATGAATATACTAATAAAACAATTATGTCCCCACTGTTTATCCTAATTTTTAAATATTTTTTTATCTAGTAAAATATTTAAAATTCAAACGAATGAGTCTTCAGGGAATCTGTCACCCCGAGGCAGGTATGTGGTGCTGGGGGGGCTGTTCTGCAATCATTTGATGACTCGGTAGATGAACCCGGTCCTGAACGTCGACAGGAACACAAACGACACACTAACGATGAGCGGGTGGAGATGTGGAGCACTGATTACAGCCTCACGGGGCTGACACTGACATTTCCATTCAATTAGCACAGCTTACCGTCATCAAAGAAAACAAAACTTTGAGACTTGTCTGCATGTGGGGGGAGCGGGGGAAGGGGGGAGGAACCAAGAGGAGAAACAGCTCAGTCACCTTTTCCTGTGCATTTTTAATCAATCTTTAAGAAAAAAGCCATGTTAAAATATACACGTATGTTCTGGTTGGCCTGAATGTGTCTCATTTCCTGCCCTCCTTTAACTTATGAATATTAAACAACCCCCCCACCAAGAAAATACCACAACATCTCATCTGAGTCAGGCTGACAGAGATCTGACCTTTATTTCAGTCCACAGGCTTTTACCAAAAACAGATTGTATCTCTCTTTTTGTGTGTGTAATCAAAACACACTGATCCACCATTAGTGCTGATTGGAATGCAGAGCGGTCCAGAACAGAAGTGGATTTAAATTATTATTTATTTATTGTGACTAAGATGTAAACAGCAGTGCTGCATACGGCCGTCAACAAGCTATTACACAGCAATCCATACGAATAATCTGGACAAGCAAAGACCTTGTATAACCGCTGACCTTGAATTGTGACCTTGAACTTAGAGCTGAGGTGGCGAACATCACAACATGCTGTGTGAGGTTCTTGAGCGGATCAGAAGTTATAGGCAGGGCAAACAAAGCCTTGTTCTAACCTTGACCTTGATTTGTGACCTTGACTTTGTACGGTCGGACACGGACTGTACCATGACTCGGCCGTTTGTCAACTGGAGTGTAAAAATGAGTTCATTTCAAATTCCTGAACTTGAAACGATCGCCACAGCTTTTGTTTTCTACTGACAGCTGATTCGGTCCAAGCAGCTGATTCGGTCCAAGCATCACAACGAGCACCTCTGTCAGAATCTCCATCTTCTACCTCTCATCTGTGGAGGCAACAGGTCTAGGACAGAAACCCAGACCACCCTCTTTCTAGAGACTCCCCAGCACCTCCTGGGGGACCCCAAGGAGTCCCCAAACCAGACAAGATACAGAATCCCTCCAGAGAGTTCTGGCTCAAACCTGGAAAACCTCCAAAGGGAGACATCCTGATCAGACCAGCCACCTCAGCTGACTCCTTTTGATGCGGAGGAGCAGCTCCCCTCGGACGACGGAGCTCCTCACCCTTTCCCTAAGGCTGATAAAATAAAATGGATGCACTGCATCAACTGCAGGGTGTGTGCACTGCTCCTGGTTCTCTGAACCAGTAAAACAGCCCAGTGGCCCCAGAAGCCAACCATTCTACCCAAGTTGGAGCAGGACTAATTATCATTCCGGGTTCTCGTATTTTTCTTTTATGTAACTCTCCCTTCTTTTTGGCGCCGGCTCTAATCTCGCCCTCCTCTTTATCTCACAGCTGTATATTACGCCTCAAATGAAGCGGTCCTCTCGCCAGCTGTAATATCCCTCTGTGGAGGAACGAGCGCAGATATGACAAAAATTAATACCTCAACAGATATGTCCCGTTGATAACAGACTTGAGTGTAATATGAACAGAGGAGGAGCCTTTGTTCCTGCACTCAGCGCCGACTAAAGCACTCGTCTGTGAATTCACTCTGGAAATCTGGGCTTTCTGATTCTGACCGTGAGCCCTCAGAAGATTGAGCTACAAAAAATGAGAAATATCCAAGAACCCACTGTCTTTTTTGAAAAACGTAAACTTAAAGAAGTGCAACATCGTGATGCACTTTTGGTTTCAGAGAGACGTTTGAGAAGTGTCAGTTATGACCTGGTGGGGCTGAGCCGGTGGCCACAACCATCATAAGAGCAGACCAACAAGGACTCATTTCACCTCAACATGATCCAAAATAGTTAAAAATGCCACAAAATGGACATTTAATCCTATTATTCCAAGCAAAAACAAATAAAGTCTTTATTGCAACTAAAATCTTTATTGTCTCCCGTCGTGGAGTGAAGTGGAAAATTGGAAATACCCTCCATCATCAGAAAAGTCACTATTGAAAATTGGGTTGCCACATTAAAATCCAAGATGGCCACCACTATATACACACACATATACAGTATATGTAAACAGCCCGTTGATATCATTTGAGGAAACTATGCTTTCTAGTCTTTATATTGTTTAAAAGTATTGTTTCCTCAAATGATTGGGGTGGCCAAAGATTAATCTATGGGGCCAAGGCCACCACTGGCCCCCCTGGCTCCTCCACTGCTCCTGGTGGTGGATAAAATGTCTCCCTCCACTCGCCAGGATCCATCACTCGGTGCTCCCCCTGTTCTTCAGCACAGTGTAACTCTTACACTTGAATATCTTACAACAAAAACCTTCTCTGGTCACTGCCAGTCCAGAAAAACACTCGTCTCCAAAACAAACAGTCACTAATCAAACCCCTCAGAGAGCGGGGGACGTCAGCGTATCGCTTGTTGCAACGCTGAACGTGCTTCCGTTCACATTTAAGGGCTGAACGTCAGATAATGTCCAAAATTATCGTTCCAGCTGAATAGAGCTTGTACCGGAGCCTCATTATTTACCCAGAATGCACTGCAACATCTACGTGTCAGTTTTTTAAAAGCTAACCCTTCAGTATTTTTAATTATAGCTGACAATAAGATCCATTGTTCCAACTTGAAGGAGAACCCCCTTTAAGAGAGACAGGCCAAGCTAACGCCAACATCTTAATTCTTTGATTTTATTGTTTTTATTTTCCGTGCTCGTCCCCGGCGGCGCTGCTTACCGTTCACCTCCTGAGCGCCTGCGTCTGTGAAAAGCATGCTCATCACCTCCTCAAAGTTGCAGCTGGGCTCACAGACCAGGCTGTCCTGGCCCACGTGGTGCAGCATTCTCTTCAGGACGTCGTCCAGCGTAGCGGCCGTCTCGTCCAGCAGTATGCTCGCCCGGGCGAGGAAGCCGTCCAGGTCCCGGTGAGCCCGGACCTCCTCCTCGAAGTTCATGAGCTTCACGTACTGCGGGCCAGAACCAGAAGTTAGGGCTTCGAGTTGGTAAGAAAACTGGATCACCACCTCGTATGATTTGATTTTTGTCCTGATCAAATTACAATGAAAGGAGAAAATAAAGTCCACCCTCTTTCAGTTCTGGGGTTTGGGACAGAAGACAGATCTGGTCTTTACCGGGTTCTAAAATCCTTCAAATCTGACCTCAAGAAAACTAAAAACGACAGATTCACCCGAGTCGTTAATAAAACAAAAGGTTAAAGCTGTGAGTGAAGAGCTGATGGTCCAGCAGCTTCCAGAACCTCCTCCAGCACCAGAACGCGCAGTGGGTTTCTGTAGGACTTCATCAGTCTCTGTCAGGGTTCTGGAGGATCTTTGGCCCACTCTTCTTTCCACCGTTTCACTCCGGTTGAGGTTCTGGACTCTTGTTTGGACCCTTGCAGCACCTTGGTTCTGTTCTTTCTGACCCGTTCTGTTGCAGATCAGCTGCTGTGTTTGGGATCATGGTTCTGTTGGACCCAATTCAGTCCAAGCATCAGCTGTTGGACAGATGGACTCATCTGACTCCAGAACCCTTTGGTCTACAGAGTAGTTCCTTGTCCACTCAGTGACTGACAGGAGCCCAGACCATCAGGCCTTCCACCACCATGCTGACAGCTGGGAGGACCTGTTTGCTGAAGTGCATTCTGGGTAAACATCTGTCCTCTGGTCTGGTTCAGGTCCAGAAGTATTGCGGTTCATTCAGATTAACGTTTCCAAACCTAAATTGAGCTGCCATGTTGTTTTTAGAGAGAAGAGGTCATGACCTTCGACCTGCTGAGACTGATGCCTGTGGAGTCACTGTATGGTCTGACCTTCAGGGTGAATCTGCTGTGAAGACTGTCAGCTGTCTGAAATGTTTTCCACGTGTGAATAATCTTTCTCTGCGCAGAACTATGGACCCTAAATGACCTTTGACCCTTCCCGGATTGATCAGCTGCTTCTCCGAGGTCATTGCTGATGTCTTTCCATCTTGGCGTTGCGAAGCAGAAAGGCTGGACACAGTGTTTCCATTCAGTTTAGCTTTTTGTTGAAAAAACGATTCTTTGTAATTTGTTGTGTTTTTATTCCCTTTAGGTTAGTTTTAGTTAAAAGGTTTAGGGCCTTAACACGTTTTTTCCTCACTCAATGTACTTTAAAACAAATAAAAGTAAATAAACTCTTTGCACCAAATTCTCCAAACATCAGAACTGAATCACTGATTTAATCAAACAGAACTTGTGATGCGTCGCTGCCACTTCTTTAAAAAATAAAAACGAATAAGCAGAGATGTGAGTTTGGAGGTGCCAGGAAGGTTGATGGAAGTCATTTGGTGAAACTGGTCAAATACCAGTACAGTACTTCATTAGATTTTATCTGGTTTTTAGTGCAGTTCTGTCTTTAATGAGTTAATTAATTACAGTATACAACGATCAAACTGACTTCAGCCTGGATGAGTGTTGGAGCTCTGATCGCAGGTGTCAGAGGACGGGCTTCACTCCTCTGAGGTCCAAACGGTTCGAGCGAAGCGCTCCACGACGCACACAGAATGAACAAAAAGTCCAAATGTGGCTCGATTAAAAGCCCAGAACCATTGATCCGTGCGACGACACAACTCTTGAGTGGAACTCCTGCTGATCTTTTTAAACTAAGACAAGCACCGTGAAGAAAAGCCAAACGTCTGCAGGTCCTGGATCATTTCTGGAAATAGCTGAAATGTGAGTCTTTTGCTCCTAAATCAAAGGATTAAAATGATAAAAATAAGCTTAATTCATGTTTTTAGCCCCGTTAGCGTTGGTAAAGCTGCTAGCTGTTAGCATCTGTTTAGTTTTTTATATTTATGCAAACTTTAGTGATATTTGGTAATAAACATTATGATTTCAAGGAGGCGCATTTCTTGCGTTTGTTTTGTCTCCAACTCGTCCTCGACAGTCACAGCTCAGGATGTGCTACCCTACAGGAAGGAAGTTATTTTATTTTGGTAGAAACTGACATTTTAGTTAATAAACAATAAGACAAGTCACTAACATCTGTCAAAATAAACAATAAGTTAAATCTCAACAGGAGACGATTCACTGTCTGCTCCTTCAGTTTGTGTTCAAACACATTTTAACAAACTTTATTCAGATTTCAGTTGCTTTTCTTTCTTGTTCATGAAGTAAAATTATAATCTTATAACAAATAAATCCATAATTATCGAACGTGTCTGCAGCGGTGCACTCTGACAAACTTCGGTCCAGAAGTCAGGGATTCTTCCGGCTCTCGGCAAAGCAGGTAACATCTCTTTTTGCTCCTCTCCTCCCTAAGTTTTTCCTCCTCCCTGCTTTTGCATTTTGTCTCGTCTGTAACTCTTCAGCGCTCACTCGAACCAATTTGAAATGGATTTAATTACGTGGGCTGTTTCCTCCATTGATAAAAAATTTTCCACGAAGCGCACCGGGCCAGGAGAAGCGGCTTGCCCCTTCGACACGCATGCGGTGGGATACATTATGGACTCGTGGAGCGAGTGGAAGCCAATGTGTCTGACCGTTCTTTCTGTCGAAGACGTGGAAGATTTGTGGATTATTTGGATATTGGTGGCAGCTACTCTGTTTTTTGGCGTTGGCGGAGGTTTCTGCTACTGGAAGCTGAGGAAGGCTACCGCAGCGATCAACGCGCTGGCGAGACTTCCTGCTCAGCAAGATTCTTTGATCCGGGCTATGACCTCAATGTCCCAGCTGTTGTACGAGCTGAACCGCACGATGGGAGCAGCGGTGGACAGCCGCGGACCTGCGGTGCGTTTTGGGACTCGTTTACAGCCGTCCGGGCTCAATCAGGGCACAGATGGGGATTTGTAGCTCGGAACCTCACATGATTCGGCGATTTGGACCTGAACAGCACCTGGACTTGGAAGGCTGCAGTCAAAAGTACACTGTGGCCTGACCTGAAAATAAATAAAGCGACTAATCTAATCGGGACTCTGAGCGACCTTGAAAAGAAGGCTGTCTGCAAAACTTCTCCTGGAGTTGAAAGCTGTTGAGAACTCGCTGCCCTCCCCCCAGAGGTCTCTGTGTGTGCGTTCGGATGGAGCCGAGCTGAGCCATCTGCAAGACTGTGCTTATCTGAAATGATTACTCACGGACTAAATCTCCCTGCTTGTCGTCATCACATGCAACATGTCTTGTCTTTATTCGTGCTAAAGCTGGTAGAGTTTTTTGGACTTTATCATAGAGTGTCCTAAGACAAAATGTGATAGATTCTTTTTTGAATACCATGATTACCCGACTGTATGTTCCTTTTTCCATATCTGATTGTTGGCGGCGCGGTTTTATACTGCTGCGGCTTCCGTGCGTACGTCCCTCTTAGGATGGTGCGTGCGCCAATTAGAGCACTTTGTACCTTGGTGCAAATATGCCAATAAAGATATATTCTATCTATTCTATTAATCGACAAACTGAAATCACTAACAGGCCTTTTATTTTTATTATTATTATTACTTTAGGAAGGTGGGGTGGGGGGTGTTTTTTTTTTACGCTAAATATGAAAATTGAAGAAGACCAGGGCAGAGGAGTCCCAGGTGGAACCTGAGCATGTCTTTACATGTGAAAAAAACACATACCGGTAACATGTTTAGAATGCTTCCTAAATAAATTTAGAACAAAACAATGTACCCCCTGGGGGGGGGGGAAACACAAGTTTCCATCTATGAAAACTGTGTGACGGAAGTGTGAAGCATGTGAAACAAGTTTTTGTGCATAACTGTGTTTGGACCAAAGCATGGCCTTCACATGTGGAAAAGCAGATGTTCACATGTGAAATTAACAAGCAAAATACACGTGAAACATGTTTTGACCTCCTAAGACCCGAACTCTTGCACATGTGGATGCCAGGTCCTAAGAGGTTAAACTTTTCTTCAGTGAAAATTTCAAGAAATAAAACTGAAACTTCAGATGTGAAAAATAACATTTTCCCATGTGAAAACCTGCTGAATACACGTGATATATGTGAAATGTATGTAAAACGTGATCCCTGCGTAGGTTTGGGATAATTAAACTTCACAAGAAAAATAAAATATTCACCTCAAATTCTGATAAATCAACATACAAAAGCATGTGAAACATGTTTTACAAATTTCCCATGTGGAATTAAACAAAAATATAAATTTCATATGTGAAAAATGTTTTCACGTGTGAAAACAATTTTTAATGATAATTTAAAATGTTATGCACATGTCCCAAACAAATTTAGAACAAAACAAAGAGAAAAAACAAGCTTACTTGTATGGAAACATACTAAATTACCATGTGAAACATGTTTTGCACATGTTCAGTTTGAGTTTGAGTAAAGCATATTTATAACACATTTATTCACATGTGGAAAAGCAGGTTTGAGGTGAAACATGGTTGGAACATTTCTGGTGTGGGAAATAGAAATAAACAAACCTAAACCTTCACATGTGGAAAATTACATATTTCCAAAAGTGAAAACGCTTAGAGTTCGCATGTGACATATGTGAATTTCATGTAAAACACAATTTAAAAATGTCCCCTGTGTAGGGTTTGGAACAAATGCTTCACATTTGGAACAGTGTAATTTTCACGTGTGAAAACATGGTAAAAATGAAAAGTGTTGCACATTTCCCATGTGGATATGGAAGGACAAAACAAACAATGTGGAAAATTACTTTTCATATGTGAACATGTGTAAATTAATGCCAAACACACTTTTCATGTGAAATAGGTGAAAAATGTTTTGCAATTTTCTTCCATGGCTTAAAAGAAAAAACAAACAAACTCGTGGACATAAAAAAAAATTCACATGTGAAAACTGAATGTTGTTTTGTTGGTTTGTTTGCGCTTACCCTTCGTGATGTGTTCAGCAACACACAGCCGGAGTCGTCGGCATCTGAAGGAAAAACAAAACAAAACTTTTTTTTCTGTGATTTTCGGCAGTCTGAAACCAAACGTGTTTACAAGAAGTTACAAATACTGGGCTAAGGTTTGGAGTGGTAGTAGCTGAGCGTAGTTTCTATCTCACAACAGACTGTGCTAAACTGTGTTTAAAACTTTGGCATTATCTGTTGGAGACTGTTAGCAAAATATCTCATTAACCAGTAAAAGGATTTTAATACCACTTTCAGGAAGTAATCATTGGATGGCTGCCACAGCCAACCATTCTTAGCAAACAGAAAATATTTGTAACGCTGTCATTTTTATGGATATTAAACAACAATTTGATGTGGTAGTAGCTGAGAGTCTTCCCCTACACATAATGTGAGGGCTACCAACTGCAAACTTTGGACAGTAAAAGTTTGTGTCATTGAGTGCCGTCTGTTAGCTACCATATTTTCCGACGTATAAGTCACAGGTTTTTTTTCTCATAGATTTGCCAGTCCTGCAACTAATATGCCGAAGCGACTTATGTATTACACACACACACACATATTGTATGTATATATTTATATATATATATACTGTATATATATATATGTCTATACAGTATATATATATATACACAGGAAACCCCCGACCTACGGCGCCCCGAGCTACGGCAACCCGGACCTACGAACGTATCATATTTAATAATTTAATAAAAATATGAAAAAAAGGAGATAAAAATAGGTATATATATAGTTTGCTCAACGTTATAGCAAAGGTGTGTCTCAGTTGAACTTTTTCCTAAATGCACTTTAATGGTCAATGTTTGGCGGCGGGGGTAAAAGTGCAGGAACAACATACAGGCTGTGTCTCAATTCAGGGGCTGCATCCTCATGAGTGCGCATTTGTCGACCGCATACGTCATTGCCCCGCGCGGAGGACTGTCCCAATTCAAAGACTCCTCCTCATGCGGCCGAGGAATGCGGCCTACTTCCTGCCGAAATCGAAGGATGCATCCGTGGAACCTTCAAGACGGAGGCTATCCCAGAATTCATAGCGCCAGCAGAGATTTTGCGGGGGGGGTGGGACTTTCTGCGTGCAGGGTCGGGGCTGCTGCGTGTTGTTGAGTCATCAGCTCGTTTTAACAACAACCTCAGCGCGAATATTCATTCAACCTTTATTTAGTCATCTCAAACAACCTCAGCTCGAATATATCTCATTAAAATTTTACTACAGAAATGACTAAAAAAAATGTGTTAGCTGAATATACAGTCATTAAAATTTTACTACAGAAATGACTAAAAAAAATGTGTTAGCTGAATATACAGTATATTAGTGTTTCTGAGTTTACTGTTTTTGAAGAACTGATTACAAATCAGATTATTTTACACGTGCGTAGCAAGGATTTTCTGAGGGGCAATCTTTTAAAACCCAGAGTGGACCTACAAAATGCAAGTTGTCCAGTAGCTCAATTGGTTAATCAACCTGCGGTTGGTGCAGAGATACTTTTCTCGAAGCTGGTTCGAATCTCACTCGGTACGGTTAAAACTTATTTTACGTTTGTCTTTTATTGGATAAAAAAAAGAAGGAGTTTCACAAACTCCTTCCTTTTAATCTCAGTCCTCATTTTTTTATCCAATAAAAGACAAACGTAAAATAAGTTTTAACCGTACCGAGTGAGATTCGAACCAGCTTCGAGAAAAGTATCTCTGCGCCAACCGCAGGTTGATTAACCAATTGAGCTACTGGACAACTTGCTTTTCGTAGGTCCACTCTGGGTTTTAACAGATCGCCCCTTATAAGCTGATTTGTAATCAGTTCTTAACAAACAGTAAACTCAGAAACACTAATATATATACATGTATTCAGCTAACTAATATATTTTAGCGGCGTCCCTTCTCTTTCCACACACACCAAGCGCGCACACAAGAACTTCCCACCCACTTCAAGAGAACGCCCCACCCACTTCAAGGCCGGCAAACCTGAAGGCTAGACCGTCCCATTTCAGCAGTTTCGCTCAGCCCACCCGGTCTTGTGAGTGCGTGGCCTACTCGGCCCAGCTAGGCTGGGTCCTCATGAGGATGCAGCCCCTGAATTGAGACACAGCCTTGGTGTGTGCTCTCTCTATAGCAGTTAGCAGCCAGTGTGTTACTCTGTAGCCTTATTGCTTGTTTTCGAAGAGTCAGACGAAGACTTTTTAACATGGAGGGTGAACTTGTGGATGTTTCTCAGCGGCCTACGCGACGCGTCTGGATTTTTAAAAAAAAGTTTGCCACATTAGCACTCTTCAAAATGGCGTCCGCGACGGCCAAAGAAGCCAGGATTTTACAACAAAACACGGTAAAACAATTATTTCTTTGCTGAGAAAAAATATATTTCATAGCTGACGTTATAGCACAAGTTTTTCTGAGCTTGAGAGTTTCACGAAATGGTCAAATCTGCTGGATTTAAAAAAAGTAGTTCACCATTAGGACTCTTCAAAATGGCGTCCGCGACGGCCACAGAAATTAAGAACATAAAATAGCAGGGCAGCAAACTTACATACTCAGGGAATCACAAGGAACTCAGGAGACAGAGGCAACAGGAGACAATGCCAGGACAATGATAAACACAGAGATACAGACTTATTTTTGATTTGATTTGATGTTTATTCATTCATTTTAAAAGAACAATACAAAACAGTTTCATCAGATACAAGGATGAATAGACTTTTAGCTGAATGGATGGATGGATAGACAGTTAGCTGGATGGATGATCTTTAACAAGTTCTAAAATCATTAAAATTTAACCTCAGCTTGTGCCTCTGACCCAACAGAACCTCCTTCAGCAGCAGAACCCTCTGTGGTTCTCTGCAGGACTTCATCAGTCTCTCTCCTGGTTCTGGAGGAGTTCTGACCCACTCTTCTTTCCATTGTTGCTTCAGTTCTTTGAGGTTTCTGCTCAGCTCTCTGAAGGTCCCACCTTCAGGTTCAGGTTCTGGACTCTGACTGGGCCGTTGATTTGATTTGATGTTTATTCATTCATTTTAAAAGAACAATACAAAACAGTTTCATCAGATACAAGAATACAAGTAGGATAAAATGAAAGGAGCAGAAAGAAGATGAAATCTTATTATATCTGCCCCTTATTTCACAGTTTGTTCAACCAATGATAACCTTCAAACTACATCACAAAATGAATAAATCTACTAATTTATCTAACTGTAATACACAAACTACATCACAAAATGAATAACTCTACTTAATTTTTCTAACTGTAATACACAAACTACATCACAAAATGAATAACTCTACTTAATTTTTCTAACTGTAATACACAAACTACATCACAAAATGAATAACTCTACTTAATTTTTCTAACTGTAATACACAAACACACTAAGCTACATCATAAGTACAACATAAGTGTAATACACAAACACACTAAGCTACATCATATATAGTTTTTGAGCAAGTCCTTTTTGACCTTTTTCTTAAATGTATACATTGATTTTGCATTTTTAACATCACTCTCCAGAACATTCCACAATCCAACTCCCTGAATTGAGGTAGACCGTCCCTTTAAGCTGGTTCTGAATTGTGGTTTGATGAATATCTGTCCCTTTAAGATTGTAATAACTTTGTCTAAATTTCTTTGGATATTTAAAGGTAATGTGTTATTATGAGCCCTATACATAACTGATAAAATACTATATTCTACCAATTCCTGGAATTTCAATAAATTTAGCTGAAGAAACAAGGTGTTTGATGGGTGACTGAAATGTTTTCTGGTGATTACTCTTACAGCTCTCTTTTGTAAAATAAAAACAGGCTTTGTAATTGTTTTGCACGCTTTTCCCCAAACCTCAATACAATAGATTAAATGTGGAACAATGATTGTGTTATACAACATATACAGAGCTTTATCAATTAAAAAATCCCTGACTTTATATACAGGTACATGAACACACAGCATGACAATCACAAACACCTGGACAACAAAATGGAGGAGATAAGCAAGACAATTAACAGAGAGACCAGGGAGTGTAGGGATGGGGACCCACCACCTGAGAGCAACATGCTTACAACTGTTATCTTGAAGTTCTAGGGTGTAGAGAGCCACAGAAACGGTTATGGTAGGCCGGATTTGGCCCACGGGCCTTGAGTTTGACACATGCGATCTAGTGGTACTAAAAGTAACAAAAGAAGAAGAAAAAAACAGCCAAATATGTCAGCAGTTTAGCTAACAGACTTTGGAATGGGTACATTTTGTCCTTGTCAAACCTGTTGAAGAGAACCAAACTAAATACTCTGAAACTCAAACAACTTACTGTATAACAGTTCATGCACCGCTAGTTGGCAGTGTAGTGCAAATATTGCATAACTTGCTGCTACCAATTGTTGAATTTAATTAGCGGATTAGAATTAGCTTCCCCTAATTTTCATAAGACATTAGTGCTTTTGAAATTGCGGACCTAAATAAATAAATTAGTGCTTTAGAAATAGCGGAACTAATTTTTGGATTAGCGTTGCCCACCACTGTCGTTGGGTATGACCTGTCTGATCCAGTCTGTCCTGATCTGCCGTGTTCTGATCCAGTCTGTCCTGATCTTTGTGAAGTAAGTTTAAGCTGCCATGTCAGCCCTTTAATTTGTTATTAAAAGTATTTATGTTGATAATCCTTGAGTCTGGCTCTTGTCTGCACCATTGGGTTCAAGCCTGCCTGTAAACCCTGACAGGCAGCAGTTCCACCAGTGGGCATGACACCATCTCCAAGCATGGAGTTTATAAATGATTCACCTTTTCCAGTTGCCAACACCCTGAAGCTGCCACTGTTGGAATCATAGTGTCTTCAAGGCAAAAATGGACTTTGCAGTACAAAATGCTCTGGTATTCGGACGTTATTAAATGTAAAACATCAAATGTCTGTTATTGATTCACATCCATTGTGGCATATTAACTTTAAAGCTACATTTTAGATGCAATGATGATGTGATAATCAACTTAACAGTTCAAATTCAATGTTTCTGGGTTCTCAGAGCTAAATAGGAGGATGAAGAGGAAGATGTGATAACAATTCAGAAAAGCTGAAGGCCACTATCAGAGCAACCTGGGCTCTGAACACCTGAGCAGTGCCACAGACTGATCCACTCCACGCCATGCCGCATCGCTGCAGTAATCCAGGCAAAAAGGAGCTCCAAGGAAATACTGAGTGCTGTACATGCTCATACATCAGTCTGTGTAATGAATGTATATACTGTACAAGTTTCACTTTTTGAATGAATTTACTGAAATGAACTTTTTCACGATAATTTAAGTTTATGACCAGCACCTGCATTTGAACCTTTCTTGATTCTCATTTTAAAGTAAAAACTGACATTGATCATCCAACAATGTTCAGTCAGGTCATCTGTATAGTTTCTTTTTCTTGTGAGAACAAAAAAAAAAAAAGAAACTGTCCAGATGACCTGACTGAACATTGTCATTTTACCACAATCATTTCATTATAATGTTAAATGTTTTTTGTTTTGTTTTATACTGTGATTGGAATCTTACATATATTCTTTAATTTCATCTTAATATTTGGAACATTCTAGTAAAGCAATAAATTATTATAAAATTTGTTGACGTTAATTTTTATTATCTCTTGTTGGCTGTACCTCATCTGTGGTTTTTGTTTAAAACAGGTCTCATGTACAACATGAGTCCTTGTGAATCAATGAGACTAACCTTGTATAAATAAAAGTTTAATGAGAAAAAAAATCTGTGTAAACCTTGAAGAGAAACAGTCAGTTTAAGACTTGTTCACATGGTGGTAAAAAAGTGGTCTAAATAAATGAACTAAACTGTAATAGAACCATTTTATTTTGTACAATGATGTTTGTTTAACAAAAGTATTGGATCTAACGTTTACTTTCAGAATGGCTGACTTCAAATATCTTATTCACATATGGATATAGAAGACTTGTGGTAAAATATAAACGAGTATTATTTGTTGCCTGCCAGATCAAACCAGAATTGACAAGAAAAACAGAAATGTGTACATTGAAAAAAAAAATCTAAATAATGAAATACTGTAAGATTTATCATTACTAAAGTCAGCATCACACAAATACAATATTTACTTGTTTAAATGTAATGGAAGAACAGGTAACAAAAAAGAAATTGAAAGTACATGACAATTATCAAGTGTACAAAATTAATTGCTGAGTATTTTTTTCAAGTGCAGAAAATACCTCAGCAAGACCAAAGAACGTTAATACCATCTTATCATTAATACCATCAGCTTGACAATTTGGGCAACATTCTGTTAGTTTTTTCATCCTGCCATGCAGGTCCTGCAGCCAACAATGATGGGAGCAGATGAAACCATGGGCACCTGCACGCCACCTGAAAATTGGATGAAATAAAGTTATAATTTTATAGCAGTGTTTGACAATTGTATATATGAGAACACTTTACAACAGTTGTTGTAGGATGAAGAGGAAGATGTGATAACAATTCAGAGGAGCTGAAGACCACTATAAGAGCAACCTGGGCTCTCATAACACCTGAGCAGTGCCACAGACTGATCCATTTCTACCTGGATCTAATCTACCTGGATTATTGAGGTTGCATCAGGGTACTTTACAACAGTATTTACACTATGCGCATTCACAGTTAAGAACACCTGACCGCTGGAACTGCCACTGTTCTAGCTTCACTAGTATATTTTTTATGAAGTACTGTGTACATATGTAGTGTGTGTGTGTGATGTAGTTCGTTTGTTTTTATTACTTCCTGTGAGGAAGACACTCCTAATTTCTTTGTACATTTTACTGTACGCTGACAGTAATGTCATTCATTAATTCATTGCGACACCTCAAGGGAAACTAAACATATTAAATTGCTTAGAGTCCGAACAAACTAAAGTTTGTTATCTATAGTTAAATACTACTGTGCATTTTTTCATTCATTCATTCAACCTTTATTTAGTCAGGTAAATCTCATTGAGCCTCGAGGGCTCATTTACAAAAGCGACCTGCTACAAACTAAAGAATGATGAACAGCAATGGTAGAATTTCCTTAAACAACAAACAACAGAAAAAAAAAACATAGGAGAGAAATAGAAAGTGAAATGCAAAGTATCAAAACTAGCAAAACACCACAAGGTAGATGTACAAAATCAAAAACAAGAACATATCTGCAATGGTTTTTGCCAGGATTCCAAAAGATTCTTAAAACCATTTAGGGAGGTCAGGGCCGAGAGCTTCAAATCTTTTTGTAAGATATTCCAGGATGCAGGAGCAGAGTAGGAGAAGGCCCTTTTTCCAAGTTCAGTCCTCACTGACGGAACACTGCAGGTGATCATGTCCTGAGAGTGCACACTGTAGCTGCACTCACGTAAAGACATGTAGGAGGAGATGTATGAGGGCAGCAGACCGAGAAGTGATTTAAAGCTCCACTGACATCATCTTTTAACTTTCCATAAAATGGCACAACATATATATATATTAAGATTGACCCCTGATCGTTTTTGCTAAAACAATGTTAAATTAATTAGAATTCCTCTCAAAAATAGTTTAAAATTAGCGCCATTTTTTTAACACGATAAATAGGGATTTCCCCGTCGCAGGATGATGACGTCATAACAAGACTCGTCTCTACTGCGCACCTTGAAAACAATGGAGGAGATACAAACTCGATCCGTCCAATTTAGCCATTTAAAAGTTAATATTTTAGCGGATTGTCTTCAGAGAAGCCAAAGTTATTTCCAGTAAACAGCAGGTTATAATGTTTTTCAGCTCCTGCTGGTTTTTGGAGACTTTCACTTCATGAGGTGAGCAGCTGTGTGGAGTTACATGAGCTGCATGTGGACGAGGCAGAAGGAATTCTACAACATGTACATCGTCTCCACAGCACTGAAATGGTAATATATTAGTTAATGTTTCTAATAATTATTCAACATTATTAGTTATTAGTTTGTGTACAAAACAATTTGCACAGGCTCCTGCAGCTGTTGATTATTTTGCTTCAATTTGTCAGCTTTGTTATTTAATCCAGTCAACATGTTTACAATATTTCATATTTATTTTTCTATTTAATTTGGACATCACTTGGTGTTATAGTGGTGTATCATTAAAATGATGGAAATACTGTACATGACATTAGTTTGACCCATTGTCTTAATATACAGTATACTGCATATAATATATACTGTGTGTGTCTGTGTGTTTTATCATCAATTCACAGAAATATCTTCACCTGAAGAGTGGACCCAGGTGGTGGAGAACAAACCTTGAAGAGAAACTAGACAGATGTCCTCTGCATCCAGACCTACAACACCTGGACATCAAGGAGGGTGGACGAGGAGGGTGTTGGAGTCTGAAGAAGTTCTGATTTTGCAGATTTACAGCTGTAAAGTGTCATTTTTAAGGAGCTGATGAAGTCAAACACCACTTGCTGATATTTTTTAAACTCAATTTTTTTTGATAATCTGTTCATATTAATGTTTCCCCATAGGTTTTCATATATTTGATAATATGGGATGGTTTTACTTTAATAAAATGTTTTTTTAACATTCACCAATTTTGTTTTTACTAAAGTACTTTCTGTGAGTTGTAGATGAACGAATGAAATTAAAACAGATACACAAATATTCTCACAAAGAATAACTCAACACTAACAGATAATATAGTGTACTACTGTAACTTTATTTACACATAACTACATAAACACTTGGTTCATTGTTATCCTTTTTTTCAAACAATATGTTCATTTGAACTGTCAGAAAAAATATTAAATTTATATTTTCATTGATTCATTTTCATGTCAATGCTCTGGCAAGTTGTAGTATTTCTGTAGTATTTCTGGTGTAACGTTGTCGCGGTCACTCAAGCACCAGACGTTCTGCTTCAGCCAACGCTTTATTCAAGTACACAAAACAACAGGCCAGTAAACTCAGAGT